>CAJUYH010001237.1:18233-51065 GCA_910591685.1 Galerucella tenella | reverse complement strand
TCATTTTGGTCCTTGATATGTGTGCAAACCCATAGAGAGTTTTGAGATGGAAGGATTTGAGAAATGGGAGAACCATCACATGAAATGCGGAAGATGAAGGATTTTTTTTATTTTTAATAAATTCATTTGACCATAAAATAAACTCAATCTACATAGTTTACAATTTCGTATTGTATGGTAGATGGGTCGATTCATCATAGGAACCGATTAAACTTGATAAATGGCTGGTTGAAAAGTTCCAATAATGCAGCTCTAATTAATTTTGTATTGATGGAAAAAGCGGAAATCCGCATACTCAAATTTCATTAAATTGAGAAAATTAATATTCCTTTGGAAATTTACGGCGATTCGTGGATTTCCATCGCCGAAATATATTGGCCAGTAATTTTTCCGGTGATTCGAAAGTTTGATTTAACGTTAATATTGAAAGGATTCGGAACACCAAAAATGAAATTCTGTTATAGTTATTATTCACGTTGATTGGACTGCGAAAATATTGCCATATTCCAGAGCAACACAATCAGTAGGCTGTAAGTTTCTTCATGCATTGAATTTCTATCAGGTAAATGTTAATCTATAGTTATTTTCCCACCAATCGCAAAAAACCAGCACAAGCTAGCCTTATTAGAATTCACTCAATCACAGTTTTTTGTGACTAATTGTCAGTAAAGCGTGTTATCAATAGATGTCAATACTACCAAAACTTTCATAACGCCTTACAAATTTAAATATTACCTTTTAAAGAGCAGAGTTTAACTTGAGTATAATTCAATGTCCTTCAAGGCACTTAACCAGGGAAGTAGTTGTGTCCAAAGATAAAAAAATACTTATAGATGGGAAACTGACCCGTGGCGCCCTCTATTTCTACGGGTGGTTCCACCTTGAGAGTCCCGTCAGTACCTCTAACACAAATCAGATGGTTGAGAACTTCGCTAACAGCCTGTAACTTCACAGCTTTTGGCGGCATATTCAAAATTACTGTAATTTTACTTTCATTGCAGAATGAAATTTATGGTCCATTTTTTTATATTTTATTCAAAGTTACTCAACATTAGACTTATATTACAATAATAACAATCGAATAGTCAAGTCAAATTAAATGAGATGTCAATAAATTGACCATATAATGCCTGAAGTGAAAAAAATAAAGCAATTATCATCAAGTTTCTAAATTTTATTGAATAAAAAAAGTATGTTGAATTAATGAAACGTTTTTTTTACATATTTCAATGACAAGCATGAAGATAAATAAATGTTAGGAATTCAACAACAATACTGGGAAATTCAAACTCCATGGAAGAATAACTACTCCTGTTACTTTTCATTTAATATAATATGTTTTTTATAAAGATAGAGCTTATCGGGTGCACCTCAGATTACAGTCTTTCACACATTGTCTCTTGAAATAAAAGTCCCACTATAAACAATTAAATCCAACCACGAATACTTAACACACACACACACACACACACACACAAAAGTACTTCACGTACAAGTGTCATACAAAAGTTTATCTAAGAGCACATGAAGAAAAAATGAAAAAATATGCTCTGGAGGGGTGGAAAAATATAAAAATGAATTTTCTATGAACGAATATAAACACAACGAATTCTACTTATTTAAATTTATATTTACAGTAAAATGAGGACAATTATTTAAATTACTAATCATAACATTGGGTGATTTGTCTTTTTTTCAAAGTAACAAATATTTTTCACTATGTTTAACTCTTCTGTCAAATTTACTGTCAGAAGAAAAGTTCATACAACAAACGACAAAATTCAAGGCTGGGCTATTATCAAGCAGCACGCTTTCAGCATTCTCTATGACAAAGTCATCTCGGTATTAACTAGACCCTGGGGGTATTACTACTGAAAACCCCATTTGAAAAGCATTGGTCATTTACGCACGCTTTTGGGTGTTATAATAAAGGTCCCATATAAAAAACATTGTTCATTTACGCACGCTTTTTAACGTATGTATAATGTATGATTTCACACATTCTGTTTGGTTCGTAAATGACTAATTTTAAAGGTGGTCGTAGATAAATAGTTTTTGTAAACGAAAAATGTACAAACTCACGATTTACGTCGTAAAACGTTGGTCTGCAGTCTGAGTTGTCGGGCTAGGATCATAGATAACACGTTAGGACGTCAGCGCTGATATAATATGTGGAAGAATCTGCCAGCTACCACCAACGGCGTTACAGTTCTCACTAAATTGGAAATTTCAGTACTGACGGGACTCCCTATGTGGCAGCACCCTCGCGCCTCCAGAGATCCCCTACCCTGGTTGTGGCTTCTTAGTGCTTCAAACTGGTAAGGTTCATTATATTTGAACTAAGTTCAATATATATTCGTGACGCGTTTCGCTAACACAGTAGCTTTCCCAAACGAGTCACGAATGTATATTGAACTTAGTTGAATTATAATGAAGATTTAAAAAAATCAAAGTGTTTTACTTCATCGTTTAATAGGGATCTTTATCAAGTGAAGGCCTCATCTTTCCAATTATTGTGATAGTTGAACTTTTATCTTTGACACTTTTTTTAATAATCAATCATCTTGATCAAAACTTCCATTATAGTTAAGAATTCACGTTGACTTGCGTTTGTTGATAAACTGCTTGTATTTATTCCAAAATCTATTAGGTACAAATCTCCACCAAGTTCAGATTAAAAGAAAGAGGTGTTATATATTTCCATAAAGATATATATCAGACTAAGGCAAAGAATTCCCAAGGAGGAAGTAGGTCACAGGAATCGCTATCAACGTTAACGGGGGAATAAACATATACAAGCACATTCTATCAGCATAATTTCCCAGGGCGTGAAGATGAGAGGTCTCTAAAGTATTTAGGCGTTTAGATTATAGCCCGCGTTGTTGTGAATCGCCATGGGCACTCAGATTACGCATTCGTGACCTCAGTGGAGTCATCTTATGTAAAGAATTTTTTATTGGAGTCATAGAGTGAAAATTGTTACTAACAAGGTTGTCACAAAATAATTTCTTTTTAAGATTCGCATAAAGATATACTGTATCAACAGTCGGGTCATTGGTATTTTGACAATTTTGAGTAATGGGTGTTTGGATATAAATAAAAACAAAAAAGGTCCGAAGATTATGAATATAAATGTTATGCAAGACATAACTCGGGGAGAAAAGTTGTCCGAAAAGTTTTCATATGTATGCATATACCAATTCTTCCACAAACTTTTTATTTAAAAGTTCTAGCCAGGAACGTCGCTGGATCGATACGTGAATTGGCGTTTACGTTTTTAAAGTGAAACAAATAAATTGAGGTATAAAGGGAGATTAATTAGAGAAAAACTCTTTAGACCAATTGATTCAAATGAGAATACGACCAGTAGAAATACTAAGATTATAGTTTGGAAACTAAAAACTACGAACTACGATAAACGAGAAAATTAATGTAATGATGGTGGAAGTTGTTGCTTTTTACTATATTCATACACTAATTTCGCATTTCGGACTAGAAATAGTATGGAATTATAACACTACACGCTATTGCCATAATTATATGCAGTCATATTTTTTTAAATTGGAACACCCCATATTATAACTACTATATTGTATTGACAAATGAACAAAGTTCGTTTCAAGTGAGTCAAAATCGAGTCCAAAGGAGTCGGTTACAAGCAAATATACATACATACAAGTGAAGCTTATATAAGCGTGTTGGAGGAAATTTTAGAAAATGAAACGGAAATAGTATATTGTGCAACTAGTAGGGAAAATTCAACTTTTCTCACGAGTGCCGCAAACAAACGAATGAGAAAAGTACTTTCCCCACATGCTGCACACTATACTTTTTCTACAACTGCACAAACTGTTACCAAAGTCTTTAATTTTTTTGACGACTTTTCTAAATATACGAAAAGTACACTTTCCGAGAGAGATTTTAATTTTGTATTTCTGTGCCACTCTACAAATTTTCCGTTTGCCAGTTTATACTTTTTTCTTGAAATTGCCGCAACAAATCTAAAGTTACTTTTGCAGCTTTTTCCAACACATCTTGCGGAGTATTATTAAAATCGTCACTATTATCAGTATCCATATTATTTATATTATAAATAAGTACTTATATGTCTTGTTAAACTAATATTTTCAATGGAAATTGGGATTTTTATCAAAGCACGATTGAAGCTACCTTTCACAATTTAAAAACTAATATAATCTGACAATTTTGTGACAACTAAGTAGGTAGGTATTTATTTAAAGATGACAGTAGCATACTAAGTTTTTGTCGATTTTATTTGATTCTCCATATAAACATAATATGTGGCGTGGGAAAAAATCTTTCCCACGGCTTAGGCATTCTTTCTCACAGCTTAGGCATTCTTTCTCACGGCTTAGGCAAAGTGACACTTTGTAGTTTCGTAAATTGTGGGAAAAGATCTATTTTCCATATCAGTCGTAGAAAAAGTTTTTGTCGATTTTATTTGATTCTCCATATAAATATAATATGTGCGTGAGAAAAAATCTTTCCCACGGCTTAGGCAAAGTGACACTTTGTAGTTTCGTGAATTGTGGGAGAAGAACTATTTTCCATAGCAGTCGTAGAAAAAAGTATTTAAGTCACGTAATATTTCTTTAGTTCATGGTTATTACTTATGTCGTTATTATCTACATTTGTATGTGTGAGTTTAAGAGATTTCTGTTTTATTATTTATATGTATCTGAGATGACTACAAATTTAGTTGTACATAAAATTGTACATCCATTCATATTGTTTACTATTAATATATTTATACGTTATAAGCTTAAATTACAAATAATTTTGTAAAACTTCAATGATGTGTTCACTTCATATATTCATTTAAGAAGATTGGTAATGTTCTCTCTCCGTCCGTTCTATTTTACCGCGCAAGTAATATCACTTCCACTAGTATCAGTATCAATAGTTTTGACATAGTCAACCTTATCTGAATTTTTAGATAATAACCATCTCGAAGTTATCCCATCTTCTCTTTCCATATCCCGTCAAACATCATTAGACACAACTTCCAAAACAATGTCTACTGGACCAGAAATGGCGCAATAGCACGTGTCGGCGTTGGAATACGATCAAGTTTCAAACCTACACTGCTTCTTTCATTGGCGTGGACAATTTCAAAGTTAACAGAGGTACAGAGTAGGATAACTATAATAAAAGGAGCTAATTCCGCACATGATTTTTTTTAAATAAAACACTTTTTGATAAGAACTGAAAGTTTAAAAAGTGTGTACCCATCATACTTAATACTGAAACTGTCAAAAAGTATGATTTTTCTATCTATTTTTCACTCGATTTTTGAATTAAATTATTTCTGCTCTCCCAATTTCCTTCCGGAAAATGTTCTGGACCCTACCTTGGTCGAAGTATTATTGTATGAACTCACCGAAGGAAATACGTACAAAAGAAAGTAGTGAGGATTATCTCATATTCGGAGGAACGCAAGAAATGATCCGATATCTATCACTATTTTGTGGTTGGGGCAAATATTTCGTTATGCAGGGACGGATTTTCGTTGGAATTTTGTGACGTTTTTGATGTGTATTCTATTATTTTTTCGTTAAAGTTGATTTCGAAATACTAGATACGATTTTCAATAATGCCAAGTCGCCAAACGTCTGTTTAAATTTATGGAAATACTGTTTCAACTGCTCAAATTTTTTGGAATATCCATTTTAATAAGGAGTGAATTAGTGCAGTCTTCAAATCTTCTTCGATGAATAAACGAAATACACATTTTACAGCGTAAGATATTATTTCGGTGTATTATTTGTTAACGAAACTAATTTCTTAAAAAAAAGCTGTCCATGATCATCCAACTTTAAAAACATATTAACGGTTTTTCATCCAATTTATCTTTCTTCCTCTAATTAAAAGTATATTCACAGGCAATCACACTGTTTTATTCCCTTCTTTGTATATTTTTTCTTCAATGTATTTTGTTCAAATTACGGTGGAGATTTGTTTGTGTCAGTGGGAGAGCAAACCGTTTTTCAATAAAACTGAAACAGCTAAGACCCGTATGCAAATTTGTCAGTGGATTCATTGCCAATTAAAACCAAAAAGGGCTAAGAGAGTAATCCTGGAATATTCCTCTTCGGATAACAATTTCATCAGTACTAAGGTATTTCCTTGGAAGTGAAGGTTCGTCTGCCGTTGCTTCATTGAGGATTCAAGAAAAGTTACAAGGATGTGGTGTACCTACTTTGTATACCATGGTCTCCTGTAGTCCAACAAAGCAAAGTAAATGTTACGCTTCTCCTTTTGTGCTTGGCTCAAAATAAAATGTATCAAAATAGCTGTATCAAAGAGTAGCTGCTTATTAGACTGATAATCTTGCCTGTATCCTTTCTTTCCATGCGACTGGATGTTGTTATCGTCCACATGTCTGTAAACACGGTTAGTGAGACAGTGCGGCAGTAAGACAGTAAATGCAAGTTAAATTTGTCTAATGGGAAAAGTAGAATTCGATAGATGGCGCTCTGACATGTCAATGTCATCTTAGCAACGAGTAAAACAAACCAGCTGCCGTATAATCCCTTTGATATTTAAGTGTTTTTACTTTTGCTTTTTCTCTGATTGTGCTTTAGTATATTGTGTTGTTAAACTAAATTTTTGGAGTAAAGGGTATGGTTGATATTTGTGCAAAGTATAACAAGCGTTCAATTAACTGTTTAGTTTTAGGTCTTTATTTCATTTTTGATATAGTCATATCTACAAAAGTTGCAGGGAAAGTACGTTTGTATTGAGTAATATTTTAAATATTTAATACCAACTCATTTTCTCGTTGATCTGCAATGAAAACAAAAAATAGAATAACATAACCTCTTCCATAATATCTCTGATTATATAAGAATAGTACCTCAGAAATCATGACAGTTAAGTTAAATGCAAAAACACAGTTTTAAACTTGTCACTGCCACAAAATTGAACAAATAAAGTACGAATTTACGGTAATTTTGTTGACATGCATAATATAATACAAAAACAATGCAAAACGAATTATTTTACGTTGCGACAGATACAATTTTTTCTGCCAGAGGTCTCATTGAATTCTACTCCGCCCAATACTGGGTAGAATCATGCGTTTGAGGTGTATTTAAAAACATGTGAGTTGAATCAAGTGTAACAAAACGAGATGTATCTTCTGGATGCGGAATATGTGAATATATGACTCTATGCATATTGTCAAACTTCTTATTAGTACCAGAAGTTTTCCACATGGTTGACTGCTGGTACCTTCCAATACCTGGTGCTCTTTGTAGCTCACTTATTGTTGAATATTTACAGCATCACAATTTCTTGTGAACCTTCAATATCTTGTATGATCATTGATAATTTTTAAAATTTTTAAAACTGCACATTTTATTTCAACTTTGCTAGGTAGCGCATTTCAATTACTAAATAGACATGAAGTTATTCCACTGAATCTTGAAAAAAAATTTGTTACGCACTTGGAACTTAAGATCATTTATTTAACCTTTTTTACGTAGAGCAAACCGTAATAATAAGACTCAGCCGTTGAAAATTAATTCACTTGGTAAATTCGTACAGAAAACTTCAATCCACTTTTCTTGTGTATTGAACCATGTGGAAACAAGTTTTGATCTCATTGATGACTGGTTTACATCTGATCTTTAATGGAAATCGATGTTTTCGTTTGAGCTAACTGAATATTGGACAGTGAGGGAAAATTCTACTGGTGAAGCATGAAGTTTCCAGTTGAAGTAGTCAATTTTCTCTTATACGTTTTTTTGGAGGTGACTTTCACATTGATAACTCATCACAGCTTGTGAAAGATTACTCACAGTTCTTCGCAGTTTTTTGATAACACGCAGATAAAATAATCGGAAAAAT
The DNA here is from genome assembly GCA_910591685.1 of Galerucella tenella. NCBI lineage: Eukaryota > Metazoa > Arthropoda > Insecta > Coleoptera > Chrysomelidae > Galerucella > Galerucella tenella. The sequence goes on along the minus strand of CAJUYH010001237.1, from coordinate 43,193 downwards.
ATAAACTTGTCAGAACATAACCCCGAAAACGTGACTTCAACTGAACCAGATAAACCATTCTAATCGCGCATTTTTGCCAGCATAAAGTTTATATTATCATTTTATCAGTACGACTGACGTTAGTTTGAGTTTAATAATCACCTAATTAACCAACGAGATGTATTTGATATGGAATTAATAACCAAGCCTCTCTTCAAGATACATTTATATTTTTTGATAATATGCGACATATACATTTCAATATTCATTAGGATTAACGAGTCAAATTGATTGACAACAGCTTTTTCGGCACTTTGGTCACGTGGAACGGTTTTTATAATGGATGAGCTATAGGCATGCAGTGAGCTGTTTTCAATTATCCACATTTAATGTTTTTCAATATATTATCCTAGTCACGCAAAAAGATTGATACTTATCCAAAAAACGATCGTATATTTCAGGCACCCTTTACCAACATTTGTTTCATCAGATATTTCGGGAGAAATCTTATCAGAACCTAATTATACATACAAAGTCTTTGGAAGGGTGAACTGAATATCTATTGGTTATATATTTTCCTCTTGTAAATTCATGTATAATAAGATATCTCCTTGTTGGGATATTTATTGTTTCGAAGTAAATGTATACATAAATGAGGTTCGATCAGTACCGGGCTCAAAAAAATGTATACGAGTTGAGAAATTTCTTTTGGATTACACGGGAATTTGGGAACCCTTTAGTCCAAAGTTAGGCGGAATTGAGGTATCGAATGTTAGCCATCCGAAGCTGTGGCTTTCAGGAGGACGGCGGCAAAGTAGGTATGTAATGTAATGTTTCGCCGCGCTTCTGTATCTGTAGAGTAGGGAGGGTGAGTTTGTAGGCTCACAGCACTTAGGCCACATGTGACCCATTGTACATCCTCCCGAGGATGTACAATGTCCTGTCCTTCTCAGGAAGGTGGACAGGTCACTGGGAGACATCTCCTTTATATCGGCAGGTGTAGGCCAAGACTCACCGAACACACACTCTCTTATTGTCGATAACTCCGGACACTCTCATAAGACATGCCTGACAGTTTAATCTTCCTGTCCACACATCCTGCATAGAGGTGTGTCCACTAGTCCCATAGTATGGAGGTGTTTCGTTAGTTGACAGTGACCAGTCAGAAATCCTACTGTTGAACGTAGGTTTTTCCTGGTCATCGCCAAATATTTCTTCGGCGCCAGCCTCCCAGGGTCGCCCAGGGTGATCCTGGCAAGACTGCATCCTTTGATTCCATCCCATCTCTTAAGGTATTGAGCATGGGTGTAACGTTTGGTTAGTTCCGCAATTGTCGAAGTCGTTAGGCCGTAGTTGTCACTAGGTCCTAGAATTTTTAGTCCAGCGGCTTCCCTAGCTAAAGCATCAGCAGTGCGATTTCCTTCACTCCTGTCGTGCCCTTTAAACCACCTCAGGAAAATATTGTTATCTGCCGAGGCGTCAGCTGAATCTTGGTGGCACTCTAGTACTAGCCTCGATATAACACGTTGTCTGTTCAAGGCTAATAGGGCTTGTCTACTATCAGTGCAGATTATTATGTTTTTGCCAGAAATTCCTCTTCTGGTTAGTTCTTCCGTGGCAATTGAGATACCAGCCAGTTCTGTTTGATTTGATTTCCGCCGCGCTTGCGCAAGCTATATCATTTTTGGCGGATTTTTGTATATTTGGTATAAACTTCTTATCAGTAGTTGAAAAGAAAAATTTGATGGAATGAACTATTCCTATTGATTGAAATCGATAATGTAGGCTTCGGTATTCATTGCTTCATATCAACGTCCTCAGAAAATTTGTGTTTAAAAATGTATGGTTAAATTTCACTCACTCTGTTGGAGGCCTACTCTGTACAATTGTTACATGAGAAACGCATACTTATAACGTAGCTATCGCGATTGTTTACACAAGGAAACATTTTTAGAAAGACTAATATATGACTTCCGAATATGAATTTTATTAAGATACAATCTTTAATTATGTGATGAAAATGGCAAAGGCTTTGTTGTTGTAAAGCGTTCGTATGGAAATTAAGAGGAAATTAAATATATACCTGCTGAGCTTCCACATTTTTCAGGTCTAGGATTTATTATTTTTTCCTTGCATATAAAGTGTGCTATTAAAGATTTAGGTATAATATATAATATATATTATTTATCTATCTTCAAATACTAACAGAAATAGTGTATTTAAAACTATAAGTGGATATTAAGGTCTTTAAAATACGCGCAAGTGTTTTAAAGACCAGTTATCCAAAAATCCTTTACGCTAGCTTTTTTATTGGTGCACTTTGAAATTATAAATACTGGTCTATAACTACTACAACAACAAGAAATGGAAATCATAGATGGAAATAAGAACTAAATGTCAAATGGTTGAATTCGTGATGTATATGATGTATACCTTGCGTTGTCATGGAGATGAGAAAAACATAAACTAATTTGTATTTTGATGGAAGTTCAACCTTATTGAGTTCTGTGAATGTCAATAGTATTAATTTAAATACCATTTCCTAAGATATGGAGAATCGAAATATTAATATTTCAAACAATACACGGCACAGTTGAAGCACATTGTTAAATATTGTTCGAATAAAAGTTTTGACGTTACAAACTACTCCTGTCAGATCAATAATAAAAAAAATTCATTTTTCTTATTCTTTTGGGAATTAAACCACAATAATGTTGATTGTCTAGTTGTCATATTTTTTTTGTTGTGTCAGATAGGGACCAAAAATTATTTTATCAATTTTATTGCTAGTTAATCTTGACAACGGTAGCTGGAACGCTACCGAAACGTCGAAATAAAAAAAACATTATTGTGGTTTGATTCCCAAAAGAATAAGAAGAAAGAATAAGTAATGCCACAAGGAACTTACAGAAGATAAATTCACATTTAGACATGACTTAAACCATAGATTTAGACTTCGTTTCTCGAGTTGTTGATGTTGCCACGGTAACTTTAAAACACGCGCGTTTTTCAAAGTTCGATTTAATCACGCTGAGGCGTGCTTCGAATGGGTAAAATGGTTAACCAATGAAAAAAAATATTTTTTTCATTGGAGACAATATAAAACCAATTGTGATAGTGATGAAAATTCATTCACAGAATATGACATTGAAATGAAATTTGTGATATTCCAATAAACCTTAGACCAGGGCTGATAATTTTTGAAACCAAAAAAATAATAGTAGGATAAAACCCATTATAGTTCATTTAAAAACCAGGAGGAGTAATTTAAAAAGCCTTACTCACACCACTAAAAGTTACCAGATTAGTTAATGAAAGGTGTGTTCCGAAAACGTAGTCAACAGTCGTGTTCCAAATATATTAAATATGCCTTGATAGCAAATACATTAATCATAAGTCGATTTCTGCTCTGATCTGCAGTATATTTTTCAGATCTACCTACGCATTGAACAAAATGTAAGAATTTTTTCTGTTTCGTTTCTTATTCAAACATAAGAAGATTCAGATTCACATCGACAACAAACAAATTATGGTCATTGTTGATGGTGGAGAATTAAAGATAGTCAATTTACTTTAATTATATTTATTACAATTAAATTGAAAAGAATATGACAATTGATAATATGTTCTGGCAATAACAATACTACAAAATTGATAGCATTGTAGAGCAATATGCAGTATTAATTTAACCATTTCCAACAGTTATCTTTATGTTGCCGGATTAAGTGTAATAAACCACTTTTCAAATACTTCTGAGATACTTTATTCCTTCTTTTCAACTTCAAAAACCAAAAATGTATTTTCTACCAAACTCATTCTTTTCTATATTGTTTTATATCTTCCATGGCATGTTCTTCCGATGAACTTTGACGATTTCTTTCCAAATATGTATATAACAAATAAATAGTACCTACATGACTCGTCAAAAGGTGACACAGATAAATTTAATTTGTTTCAAGAAAGTCTGAACGTTTCTTTGAAGCTTGCAAAATTTTGTCCAGCACAGATAACATTTTTGTTCTTCTAACGACATTTTTTATTCACTCATCACAATTTTTCAAAAGTCCTGGTATCTCACCAATATTTTCTGCACTATGTTCCTCTACTTCAGTATTCCCTTAATACTCGCTAAACCAACTTTACTACTTTAAAAAAAAAGTGAACTAATAATGTACCCACTGCTTGAGAATACTTTTGGTTTTTCATCCAATATTTATTTATTTATCTGTCAGAACTATCAAAAATGAAAACTATCTGCTAGCTGATGTCAATATTAAAAAGTGTTGTGTGAAACTGGGCTGAATCTGACCAATCAGAGGTCTACAGAATTGCCAACTTAAATTCAGATCACTCCTCCTGGTTTTTAAATGAGGTATAGAAAAGTAGGATATGATATAATTAAAAAAAAACTTCGAATTTGAATTTTTCATTTTTTGCATTTTCTGAGAACATTTACCATGGTGATGTATATTTAATTTCAGACCATCAGAGAGTAGATATTTCAACGAACAAAAAGCCCACCAGCTTTTTGAAAAAAGCTGATATGTTGACGCTAGAATTTTCGATTAAAAATTTGGGTGCCTTTTTGATATTAAGTCAAAATAGGGTGAAAAAAAAAATATTTCAAATCAAATAAATTACAGTGTATTTGGGACATAATAAGGTAGGTTTCCACGAAATTTCGTGAAGAAAAATACTTTTTTTTGAAAAAGATCAGTACTGGGCTCAAAAAAATGTATACGTAAGTTGAGAAATTTCTATGGGATTACACGGGAATTTGGAAACCCTTAAGTCCAACGTTAGGCGGAATTGAGGTATCAAATGTCATCCATCCGACGCTGGGGCTCTCTGGACGGCGGCAAAGTAGGTGTGTGATGTATCGTTCCGCCGCGCTTGTGCAAGCTGTATCATTTTCGGAAGATTAAAATAAAAAACCAAAAACTTGGTTATTTGAACGTTTCACATAAATTTTGAGGTTATGTGTAAAAATTGTGAAAACAAAAGTTGTAGAGCTTTTTATTACTCACCACTTTGCCGTTCAATTTTTTTCCGTGAGAATTGTAGTTTTGCCCTTAAACACTCACCCCCTCCCACTTCCGGAACTCGGATCGCCCGTAATTTATTTTTTTCTTCTACTTTTTTGAAAGCTTCGGCAATGGTCTACCTGTCTATTGGACGCATTTACCAGTAGCAAACTGATAACTAACAAGGAGATGAAATTATGTTGAAAGAATAATTTGGCATCCACCATAAGTGTTCCAATAATTTGAATATGCATCAATCCAAAGTTAAATTGATTTGTTTTTTTCCGATACTTTGCTAAGTTATTTTTCATTTTGAAGGAAGTTATTGTGAATTTTTTACTAATAAAAGTCGTATTTACGACCTACTTCTATGGTAACAATGCTGGTGTATTGAAAAAAGACGGAAAGTGCAAAAACTATGATTATACAGCATGAATAATTTCAATCTGAATTCTTTGAGACCGCTAATTTATCCAAATCCCTTAGAAATCCCTCAACTCCCACTGTTAATGCACCAAACGATAATCTCGCTATACTGGAAAAATATCACTTTTTGTTCAGCCCTTTCTGCAAAACCTTCATCCGATATCAAACAGTTTTTTGTTTACCTTCTCTTTTAAAAAGGTATTTACACACAGGCTAGCCTCTTTCAAGTTTTAGCCCTTTAGTTAATTCTGGAATGTTGAACAGAAAGTCAAAGCTTTTTATTGGATGTGTTTAATTAACAACGGGAAATGTGGGAAGATGCTGCTTTCAAAGATTTCGTAAATACACATGTAGCTCACGTTCAATAGGATTGGGTTTTAATAATTCCAGATTTCATCTGCACCGTTGTTATGTGGGTATTTTAAAGACCATTCTCTATACAACACATTTTAGGACTGCAAATTGATCAAGAAAAAACAAAATATATGGTCCTTGGAGATACTGGAAGTATCGGAGAGAATCTGATAGTGAAAACGACAAGGGAAATGGACTACAGTTTCCAAAGGGTACATAAATTGATTTATTTGGGAGTACTAATATCTAGCAATGCCCAGGAAGAACAAGAAATACAGTCAAGAATCACGAAAGGCAACAGAAAATTTGGAATGCTCCAGTCACTGATGAAATCAAAATACTGTTCAAGAAAGATGAAGATAACTGTAACATACGAAAGTGAAACATGGATTTTAAGAGAAAAACAGGGAGAAAAGCTGGAGCGCTGGGAGCGTAAAATTCTTAGAGCAATCTTCGGTGGAATAAAAACACCTGAAGGATGGAGAAGGACAACAAATGAAGAAATAGACATGTTATATGGAGAAGCAAAGATAACATCGAGAATAAAAACATACAGGTTAAGGTGGTTGGGACACGTAGAAAGATTGAACAAAGAAAGAATGACAAAAATGGCTCTTTACAGGACTCTTATTGGCAAAAGATGAAGAGGACGGCCTAGAATGAGAAGTGTGATGTCTGATATAAATAAACTGAAAAAAAGAAATTGGAAACAGAAAGCTAAGAATAGAGAGGAATGGAGAAAAATAACTGCCATCTGGGTCTACAAGGCCTGTAGATCAAATATATATACTCCATACAACACTAATAGGTCATCCTTTCATTTATTTGTCTTTATTGGAAGAGCTCCGAAATGCAGATACATATAAGATATTGTATTTTACTCACCTTTGCATAAATGGATATCAGTATTCAATTTTACGTGCTCTGAAACATAATTAAAGCTAACTACAAAAGTTTGAGTCTTGACAAATTCTCTAAGGTTAACGAATCGACGATCATCGTACTGAATTCAAATGTCGAGTAAAACTAGCGAAATTCCGAAACTCAGACAATGCTAAAGACGTTTTTATTGTGTCGAATGAGATTTGATGGAATCTTTTCGACAAACAGATCCGTCTTTAACTCATTTCAGTAGCAACGTGGTAATTTTGGTATATAGGATTTTTTTCTTTGTCAACAAACTTGTAGTAGGTACTGCTGAAATATTTGGAAAGCTCATATCACGTATGATCCTGATCGAAGGGTCAATCAGTCAGTCTCAATCAGATGTTATTACATCGTATTTACAATTAAAACTTGAACTCCTCTGAAGTATAAACCACAAGTAACATTTCAATAAGTGTTTAAAGTAATACCCAACATCAAAATTTACAAGGACTGATATTTAGAAACGCTCTATAGCACTGCAGCTTTACTAAAAAATGATAAAACTCTCAAAATGACATATTATATTATCTCAACCTCTCAATTTTTCCAAAATTATTCAAACGTTTTGAAATATTACTTATATTCCAAATGAACAATCAAACACCGGATCTGTGGAAAAGTCAGAAGCCGGTGTTTTAGCTCCTTGTTCAAATTATACAAGTTTAAATTAGTTTCCAACATTGAATATAGTACCCATTTCTGAATATGAGTGAAAATTGCATTAGATTTATTTTTGAAATGTAACTTTCGTACGTCAAATATTTCGAGAGAATCGCTTGAAATAACAAATATTGGTGAGCCTATGTATCAATCGCTTTCCGAAGCAAAACCTTTTTAATTTTATCAATAAACTGTCATTTCCCTCCTCAGGCTTGACGGTATTGAGCTACTGATGAGAATCCTCGTTGGAAATAAAAGTATTGTACTCAATAAAAGCCTTGAATAACCAAAAGATTGGCATGAAATTGAATGAGATACAAATAAAATAACAACAATATTTACAACATGGACATTCACTAATTTCTTATGCTCAAATTTCTGCAAAACTTCTTGCCGTCGAACTGAATTGCTTGTTCACGAACGAAAAACTTCAGGAGCTACAGCTAGATGTAGTAATAACACACTTTGGGGTCTTAGTGATAAACTTTTTGGACAACCTACTTTCAGATAATCGGATAGAGTCTCAAAAATAAAACAACCCAATGACACCTTCATAACTATATTCTACTCCCATTATATAGACTATAAGCCCATGGGGTAAAAACAGCAGCAAACTCATTCAGAACGATAGTTTATCATGCCACCATCGGTTCCAGCACTATAGCGTACATTTTCTCCTGTGCAGAAAAGCGCAGTGGAAAACTGAACATTCTATTTTTCACCCCCTGAAACCGTGATATGAAACTGTACGCCGTTTGTTACATTTGATAGTATAATCATAGGAGATCGGTCCAGATTCTATGACGTTCAAAAATAATCGTTCGGAAGATCTAGGAAAATTTTTGAGAACTCTTATTTTCTACCGTCTAAAAATGTGATTTCAAACTGTACGGCATTGGTTTCTGTAGATTATACAACATATAAATAAAGATTTGACAAAAGTGCCGTACAAAAAAGTTGTGTGAAAAGCCGTGGAAAATTGTTTCTTCTCCGAACGATTATTTTTGATCGTCATAAAGTCTGGTCCGATCTCCTATGATTCTACTTTCAAATGTAACAAACGGCATATAGTTTCATATCACGGTTTCAGGGGGTTGAAAATAAGAGTTTTTAAAAATTTTCCTAGATTTTCCGAACGATTATTTTTGAACGTCATAAAGTCTGGATCGATCTCCTATGATTCTACTATCAAATGTAACAAACGGCGTACAGTTTCATGTCACGGTTTCAGGGGGTGAAAAATAAAATGTTCAGTTTTCCACTGCGCTTTTCTGCAAAGAGAAAATGTACGCCATAGTGCTGGAACCGATGGTGGCATGATAAACTATCTTTTGAACGAGTTTGCTGCTGTTTCAAATCGCGACACTTTTTTGCCCATGGGCTCATAGTCTATATGTATTGAGGAAATCGTGAAAGTGGAGTGTGACAACCTTATAGCCTTTTAGGGGGATATTTGCTGAGACCTGAAAGATCTATTGTGCTCCCTTTTTTCTACTTAGTTTCTGATGAAGGTCTCAGGATATCTGCAGGCTTCAGCTTCGGTTAGTATCCCTCTTTTATCTAGTAGTCTTGGTAAGTTTTACTCTGGCTCAGGCATTCATTTGTTCTGACCTAGTTTCAGTCTGCCACGAATGTGTTTGATTGTGCTTGTAGATCTTCTCAATGGTTAGATCTCCTCGTTTTTCTGGCTGCATTCTTCTTCCAAAATTACAATGTAGCCGATACCGCGAAAGGGTTCCTACATCCAAAAGAGGTGTTTCAGCCCCACTAACTGCTATTTAAATTCAGAAGGGAATCAATTTTGTTCTCGCATAGCTCATCGAATATTCCTAGGAATTCTTATACTATTTTAGAACTGATAATGCAAGAGCTTCTCACTTTAATTGTTGCTTGACTATCTGAAATGATAACAATATAGCCTAAAATTTCATCAATGCTCAATTATACCAACAAAAAAGCGAAATATCTCGTTCGATGAGCTTCAGCTTTCGTAACTATATGAAATAGAGAAGATGAATCTCCTCAATAATTACAGAGAGAGCGCGAGAGAGAGAGAGAGAGTTCAGTTTAACTTTTAAAATAACCATTCATTACAAATTTAATTTCAGGACGTATTAGAAACTTTTTGCTTTAGTGTAGCACGCTCTTTTTCAACCAGAACAGGTACATCTGCAATCCAACGAGAATTTTTCCTTTATTAAAGTTTCCAACAGCCAACAGGCGGACAATACCGAACAATGTACGGGAATTCTTGTGTGAAGTAGTTCATTAGCGTTACCGGAATAGAGAGACTGAAATAGAAGGATAAAGAAAAGGAAACGGCGATATGGCCGACATTGGTTGAAAATTTATGGACCAGTGATTTATCAGAGCGAATTGCAGATGAGACACTTTAGTGCCAGTTACCGTTACCTGGATGGCCATGGTTTTACCGACAACCACTTCAATTCTTTATCTGCCTGGCTCTCATCCAGTTCAATGAATTCAGTGGCGTCTTAAACTTAATGGGAATTTCAAATTTTCTGACAGTTTCCCACTAACAGGAATATTATATACGTCAACTGAATAGATTTCTTTGTAACTGAATTTTTAAATGATCGGTGTCATAGTTTTCAAGCATTATCAATGAATTCCATATATTCTTTCAAATTTATAAGCTGTATTTTAATGGAGAGCGAACAGCTTATTTGATTTTTTTGTCTGCTTGAACCATGGAAAAAGATATCTCTTTCATTGCCAGTCAAATGTCGGCAAAGAGCCAGAGCCAATTTTTTTGTATCACATAAAACCTGATTGCATTTCAAATTCGTTTGATTTTTTTAAGTCTCCTACGCAGATTTTTCTCCGGATCCCAGACCTTAGTGATACGTGATTATTTATGAATAATTAATCACTAGTATCCGCTATCAGTCCGCCCATGTTGGGGTGACAAATAAATTGACTTTTCACCTTCCAAATTTCTTCTATCTTCCTTCTCCATCCTCCGTCATTTCCAAGAGTAATAGAGGGTAAGGGAGAACGATGCGGGCTACTTGGTCACTGAATATAATAGGCCAGTTGGAAGCATGTGTAAAATTATTATCTTCTTTTCATCAAATCAAATTTTGATTGAATCAAGTCTAAGATTATTATTGGTCTGAATCGGCAAACCTAGTAGAATTTTGGTTTGTGGTTAGATTCTTTACTCTTCCATTACTGAGGTTAATGTATAGATGTGATTTTAGCATTGTCTACAGTCCAAGATTATGCTCCCAGAGCTTCTGAACAAACGATATCTACCTTGTACCAATGAGGCGTTAATAAAACCGGTCTACAAGTGATGTTATCCCTTCTAATTACAAACGAGAATGGTTGGATATATATCGTGCAGATATCCCAACCCCATTTAACTAAGGAGTGTAATTCATTGTCTGATAGGGCACACAGCCTGAGAAGTAGTTGTTGCTTCTTAGGGAACGGTCTGCTCTTTGAGATGTATTTTTAAAAAACTTTGGAAGGCGTTATAATAGGAGGTATTTAAATATTATATTTGACGACCCAGCACTGTAGTGAAACGCGTTTGATGCGATAATTACAGTCAAGCAGTGTCGAACATGGTTAGTACTTGGATGGGTGACCATGCCAGGAAAAACCATCGTGAAGGGCCCGTAAAGCCTTCAGCGGACTAGCATATCCACAGCTCGCAGGCATTATACCAATGAGCACGAGGTATAATGTAGATATGCCGTTTTTCGGAGGAGACGTAAAACCGAGGTCCCGAGTCCATGGATGTTGGGCTCGTTAAAGAATGCAACCACTGACTGGAACACTAGTGGGTTCCGCTAAAATTTTCGGTCAGGGGTAGAGTGCTTCCGATGTCGGGGATTAGCCTCAGTCGCAGAAATAGACCGACATTAAATAACAGAATAAAAAAAAGTATATTATATTCGACATCTGTTGGGAGCTACATCTCAACAAGAAATAACATAATAAAAATTCTCAATCCTTTGAGGTCTAAACATTATCACCGAATCCTACTCATTGGTACGGAATACCAACTGTTTAACAAGATATTGAGATATTCGTAATGACAACACAAGCTCTCCAGTCACTGGATTACCAGCATCTGGTTCGAAGATTGGAGTACACCAAACCAAATGAGTTTGTGTATCGTTTTGATTGAAAACGAAGATTAATGGGTGGGTGAATGTCTCACGACCTCAACTAAGGAAGTTGATGTTTGGTTTTTATGGGGATAAATAAGAATGTTTGAGTATTATCATCTAAAAATTGAAGATGGATAATTCTGATTCTGTATAAAACGCTGGTTAGTGAATAATTGGATTGAACAGTAGTTCACTAACATTACAAACTACTCCATTAAGGTTGACTATTGTACAAAATCGTCCGTTTCTGGCCTAACTTGCGTGGCCTGCACTTCAAACAGTGTGGGGGACAACCGGCCACGTCGTCAAGATAACCTGCAGGCTATATTACATCCTAGATTTATGACAAGCCACGTCTAATTACACTGTGGAAGTGATTCATTGGCAACGACGAAGAAATTTACGCGGTTTTTGCTAACATTTAGCGGTCGAAGAGTTGGAAAGTTTCTGAGAGGGTTTGATTAACTGAGAGAGTATGTTGCATAACGACAGAAAGTGTGTATATATATTTACGCTATAAATGAAGAATGAGATTACATTCTGAAAGTTATAACAATGGTTTGGGAATGGGATCATGTATCAGAAGTTTTTCAAATGCTTTGTTAAAATAACTAATATTCAAAATGCTATTTAATGCATCCCAACCATTTTTATTGAGTTTCCAAAATATTATAAGCGTGTAATCATTGGTCAGTAGTCGTGGGTAACACTGTAAATTTTCATGGGCTTCAACACTGTGTGTTGATACCGGAAACTGTCCCACATTGTGCCTTCATTTTTTCCCAGCTGAAAATACCAAGATATACTTTGGAATGGCTCAGTCCTGGAGGTTCTTGAGTCCAACGGTATAATTTGTCTCATTCTTCCTCCTCTAATTCTGTCCTAAGGCATCAGGACCAATCCTACAAAATGGTCCAGGTTCTACCACTGTTTTCCTGGCTATTTCAACAGCCATGACATTTCATTGTTCAACAATATGGCCTGACATCCACAAGACTATAATAATTTTCATTCCTAGTTTATTTCTAACACAAATGCTGAGTGAGTTACCCATGGGCAGCATACCGAATTCTGGTGCCAATAATTCAACGGAACTGGTTTGAATAGTTAAACGCCCTCAATGATTCCTTGGTATACACCGAACAGAGTTAAGAACATAGATAAAAAAATACTTATAGATGGGAAACTGAGTCGTGGCGCCCTCTATTTGTACAGGTGGCGCCACCTTGAGAGTCCCGTCCGTACCTCTAACACAAATCAGATGGTTGTGAACTTCGCTAACAGCCGAAAAAGAAGATTCCCGTATTTTACAGTTTTTAGCGGCATATTCAGAGTTACTGTAATTTTACTTTTATTGCAAAATGACATTCATGGTCCATTTTTTGATATTTCATTTAAAGTTACTCAACATTAGATTGATATTATAATAATAACAATCAAATATGCAAGTAAAATTAAATTAAATGTCAAAAAATGGACCATATAATGCCTGAAGTGGAAAAAATAAATAATTATCAAGTTTATATATTTTATTGAATAAAAAAAGTACAATAAATGAATTGTTTTTTTATATATTTAAATGACAAACATGAAGGAAAATAAATGTTAGGAATTCAACAACAATGCTGGGAAGTTCAAAGCTGTATGGAAGAATAACTACTTCTGTCACTTTTCATTTAATGAAACATGTTTTTTATAAAGATAGAACTTACCGGGTGCACCTCACATTACAGTCTTTCACAATACATATTCTCGACATTGTCTCTTAAAATAAAAGTCCCACTTTAAACGACAAAAACCAACTACGAATACTCAACACACATACAAATAAGCAAAATAGTTTTAAAAACAAAAACTGGACAAACTCAGGATACACGTCAAGCAGTTGTCAGTTTAGGATCATAGATAACACGTTAGGATGTCAGCGCTGATATATGTGGAAGAATCTGCAACTACCACTAACGGCGTTACAGTTCTCACTAAATTAGAAATTCTAGTACAGACGGGACTCCCTATGTGGCAGCACCCTCGCTGCTTCAGAGATCCCCTACCCTGGTTTAGAATGCCCTAAAAAAAGTTTCACAACGTCAAAAAATTCAGGGCCTTTTTTTGTGTGAAAAACGTTCGTTGGTGGCAAACTTCAATATTGGACTCTTGAGTTTGATATGGCCATAAATGATATGTTTCTTGACAGCATAACTGGTGAATTCCCTTCTTCTTTATATCTCAATTCATGCCATAAGTACTCCACCAAACTGAATTGTTTGATCACGTTAACTCAACTCTCTTGGGTATCTATAATCTAAGCTGCTTCCTGTGACCGTATACCGGACTGAGGGATTAGAGCACCCTGGTATGCTTGATGGCCATTCGGATCCGCGTTCTTTTAGAAACACGCTCCACCTATGAGTGAAGACGCGTGAGGTTCATTATTACCTTTATGAAAGGTCATAGCTCCAACGTTATTATAAGTATATTAAAGTCTAATTTTTGTTATTCACACGCTTAGTATAATCGCTAATATTGCAGTTATCTCGATTTAAACAAATATAGGAAAACATTTTTATTAATTTTCATAAATAGCAAACAAAATAATGGATATACGACTGGAAATATACAGAACATAAATATGAATAAGTTGTTCACAGACCTTTATACTTTGTAGTTTCCATGGAAAGTTTTGTCGATATTAGTTCAAATGTGATAATTTTATTTGACAATTGTCATCTTCTATACTTTATTCAGTTGCAGCAGCAAGTTTTTTACTGTAAGATATTGTTAGGTGAAATATAGGACAATTTTTCGATACTGAGAGATGGATTTGAATTGCCCTGGATTACATAATCGTCCTGACTCAAACATAAAAACTTCTGACTTCTATAAAACTTGCCAACTCCCCAAACGATTCGATCACCCGTCTTGGTTTTATGGTTATGGGTTACAAAAATCTCCTCCGGATCATCCATTTTACAGAACTACTTCCAGCGATTATGGAAGGTGAGTAGTAATTTTGTTGATGCCTTTAGCATTGTTACTGGCACAAAATCAAGCTTTGGACACAATATTATCACGTGTCAACACGATAAATCAGATTACGACACAATCGCTCTGCACCAATGTTCTCGTGTTTAGATGTAAGTATTTTTATTTATATTCTGTCTTATCATAATATAATGGAGAGTTTACTGTTAATAAGAAATTCTCAGGGTTAATCTCTCATTTTGTAGGATGCACTCGCAAGATGGCATAGGCCAAAAGCGCTTTGAAAATAATTATAAAATAACAATTGTTACTTAATACATTCATTCATTGTTGTTTATTTTTTCTCCCATCTACTCCCAAGTCTCTTCCACTTCCATTTTACCACTCCGCAGCAGCACTCAATAACACTGACGAAAATATTCGACCTCCAGGTATTGATCAGACTCGTTCTGACGTGTTTAAGCGTGACATCGGCTTCTGACGACACATTACAATAATGTGCCTTGCTACCTGAAATCATTTAATAGATATTTTTATACACGCTTACACTAGACGTGTTATAGTGTAACTAATGTCAATGTGATGACCTTGAATTCTATTACAAATTGTATGCAGGTTAATTTTAATCCACTATATTAGTTCAAATTACATTTGAAAAGCATTATTTCACAATATTCGAATTTAATTAGCCTTTCTCCAAATTTTTTTAGTTTGTACCTCGATACATCAAAAAGCTACCAAAATATTGAAAATTTAGGAAAGGTTGAACATAATAATATGCCCATATTAAAACTATAAACCATCATATTTTTTCTAAATTCACGTTTATACCTTTGAAGCCTCGTATTTCAAACCAACAACAAACTTATTATCAGTAGTTAAAAATCTGAAAGTCACTAGTATAGGTGTTGCCAAAATAACATTATGAGATTCAGAATGAATATGATCTTATGCGAGCTATAACTGAAAAAGGCTATTTTTTGCAGATACCCTCCGACAATCCACACCGTACCCACTTCGTTTTTTCCAACTTGTCAGGAATTCAGCAAGGCCCTCTCTAAGGCGGGTAACTACAAGAATTACTCTTTGAACACGGGCTTGGATCGGACGTACTGTTGAATTTATTCCACGCAGCGACATTCGTTCCGACCGCCAAATTCTTGGGATAACTCACCACCTGGCAATAGTCGAAAAATCTATAACGGGTCCTATAAATTCATGTTGTGATCGAAGATTATTTTTTATAGGTGAATTATTTGGAAAATATAATGTATTATTTGGTTAATTGGGCTTTTGTCTGCACACTATATAAATGCACAGAATTTGTAAATTTCTTGAAGTTCTAAAGACTGGTTATATCATGTCAATAATGAAAATTTGTCATTCAGACCATTAGGCAATCCAGATCATGTCACCCAATATAAAAGTTTTTTTTTATGGTTTTTATGGCTTCATTTGATCCTTTTTATTGCAGTAAAATATAAAATATGATATGTGAACCACGTTTTGAAATTAATTTCATTTTGAGTTCAAAGTCCGTTAAACTTTTGAGGTTGGGTTAATATCTTCTGTATGTTCCTTGTGGCACTAGAGGGTTATTGGAACTTTTATAAGGTCAAGCGGTAATAGTGCTGTCCCTATAGTCACATATACGCATGGGAAACATTATTAAGGTTGGTGCTTCTCCTTATTTGTGCGCGATTACTGCAGTGCACTATCCCGACTTTATTTCATGTTTCATATTTATATGTCACAATGTGTAGGTGATCTGTGTCATCTGTGACACCTACCTTAAAATAATGTCATTATAGAGTTTCATGTTTCAATAACTCCAAATTTTAAGTCTGTTTTAAGGTCGAGCACTATTTATTTAAGGTCATCACAATTATTGCAAGGCAGTAAATCCGTGTTTCCAATAACTCTACTACCACAGTATTGTGTTTTTATATTTTTACTACGACGTTTCGGTAGCGTTTCAGCTACGCTTGTCAAGATGAATTAGTTTTCAATCAATTTTTGGTCCCTATTTATTTATTCGAATACCTCCGAGTTTGCCATAAAAGGTGGATTTTTTGGCTCTGTGAAACATGAGGTATAAATAGGAGTGTTCGCGAATTAGTAAATTATTTAAAGTCTGATTTTTGACAATCAAAACTTGAAATTTTAAAAATCTATACTATATTTTGCCTGTACTTTGGAACACGAGAATTTACTAACTATCCTTTGAGAACACACGGTGCTTAGTTTCATCCATTCACTGATAAAATTGATCGTTTTTTTTTCCAAATAAATGAGATATTTGTTCAATATATATTGGTATTAAATAAACATTATTCAAATCAACAGAAATGTATTTGTATAAAATACGTTGAATTATTTGTTTTTTTCTGTAAATTTATTTAAATTATATATATTTGAGTCAAATATTGCAGGCTTTGAAGCAAATAAGTTAAAAGCAAACAATCAAAATATTAATGCCAAATAAATATTTATTGGCATCAAAAAATATAAATAACATAATCAAACAAATTTATAGGGTGAAGTTAAATACATTGCAGTTTCATCGTCAAATAATATAATATTTGGATCCTAAAAATAATTATT
Source organism: Galerucella tenella (assembly GCA_910591685.1). Taxonomy (NCBI): domain Eukaryota; kingdom Metazoa; phylum Arthropoda; class Insecta; order Coleoptera; family Chrysomelidae; genus Galerucella; species Galerucella tenella. The sequence continues at coordinate 26,092 of CAJUYH010001237.1, read as the reverse complement.
TATTATTTGGGCAGTTATCTTTTAATTAAATAATTCTTTCCTGTAAACTATATAACTGTTACGTGTGCGTAGAGTGTAGACAAGATTCGACAAGGACAGGAGCAACAAGTAATTTTTGTGTTTGCAGATTGTAGAGAAGAATTATTACATTAATTTGTTGTTAGTGTAGTTTGCAGTGTAAGTAAAGTTTTCATGTTGGTGGATAAGATGAATAATATGAAATTATTGTTATAGAAGGTTGGAATCTACTTCATTTGTGGGAAGTATTTGAAGGTAAGTGAATGGGTACCTTTATACATTCTAGGTAGGTTGATGCTCGTTATTTTTTATTTTAATAATCATTCTACCATAAATTAATTTTGGGAAACATGATTGAGAAATAGGTATACTAATGTCAAGATAATTTATTTTTCTAAACATCTATCTATAAACAAAGATCCAGACAAAGGTATTATAAAACGAAAGCGGTTAGTTAAGCCTCTTAAGCGCCATCTTTTTTTCCGTCCCGTACAAATAATTAAATGAATAATTATTTAATCTAAATCACTTAAATTCATATAAGCTTGAATTTAAATAAATAATTATTTGAAACAAAAGTACAATACCACATTTTGAACATTTCATGTACACAATTAAATACATAAATATTTAATCTAAATCACTTATTAGATTTTTTTAAATAGAAATTTATTTAAAATGAAAGTACAATGTCATATTTTCAACATTTCCTGGACAAAATTAAATACATAAATATTTAATCTAAATCACTTGAATTTCATATTAGGTTTATTCAAATAAAAAATGGGTGGCTCACGAGGTTTTGGCCAGCCTTTACCTATTTTCAAAACTACGTCGTTGCTACAAAAACCCTGAAACAGGTCGGTTTTTGATTTTAATATACTGCATTTTCACTTAAAAATTTTTATTTTTTGTGGCTATATGTAACTTTTTGTATTTTAGGTGTTAAACAAGAAGCTCAAGACGATTTGGCTCAAAAGAAATGACATTTTTGCTTCCTCGGTACTTAATCTAAAATATGTCAAGAATAAATTTGTTTTTATGGTGTGAACTTTTTTTATCCCAATATAATTAGAATTTAGAAGTTTTGCAATGTACTACATGCATTTTAATGTAAGTAATGCAGTAATAAAATATATTTTTTTAAATTTCTTCTACTTTACATTTTACCTTGATACACACAAACTATTAAAGAAACTAAGTTACACTAGAAATTTACTTGTTAGGTTTACAAAAAAAACAGCTTTTGACAGAAGTTTTTTTTTAATATATCGATTTATCTGCATAAGTTAGTTGGAAATATACTGGTTGCACCATTACTTCAGAATAAGTCACCCAGTATATTTCTAATTGACTTGTACAGATAGCTTGATTTATTTGGAAAAACTTTTCGTGAAATCGAAATAACTTATATGTAACATTTACTACTAGGTATAGGGAGTGTAGTATAAAGCATTGGTAAAAACAAGTACATGCATATATTGCAACCGATACACAATGCAATTGCTTGGTTGCTATGTCTTTTTTACCAATTATTTAACTATAACTCCCTCTACCTAGTGGAAAATGTTACTTATGCAAGTTACGTTGCTTTTTGTACACACTATAAATACATTTAAAGCAAATATATATTTGCTTAAATCCTTAATTGGGCGATTAGCGTTAAATAAATGTTTAGTTAAAAGTAAATAAATATTGATTTGATTTTTACTCTTAATGGAGTATGATGAAATAAATAATTATTTGATATTTTCTTTTTAGGAAGTATGATGGAATAAATATTTATTTGATATTTGCGCTTCAGAAAGTATGATGAAATAAATATTTATTTGTATGCCATTTAAATCAAATAAATATGTCTTTGAATTTTAAACCGAGTGGATTTGGCCAAATAAGTATTTTGTTTCATTTTTCATCAAGTTGAATAAGACTAAATAAATATTTATTTCGATGAGATTTGAAGCAAATAATTTTTTTAATGCAAATAAATAATTTTATCAGTGTTGTTAATATTTTTTTCACCAACGTGAATATTACTTCATCACTTTGTATATATAATATCACTTTTCCGTATCTGTGATAGAAAACCCAGATTTTTTCTTTATCGCTGTCACAACGGACCAAATATCCTGTCGATTTTAAGGTTATATCGATTTGGATGCTTTGGGATTTCCGTTTATCGCTGAGCTCTCCGCCTCTTTAATGTCAGCTTGACTCTGATTGAACAAACTCCGTAAAAAAAAACTCTGGACCGATACGTTTATTATAGGCTGCGCAATCAAGCAATAGTATAATATTTATACAGTGTGTCCGTTTACATTCGCAGCATATGGAAAACATTATTATTACCGATTTCACTGATTTTCTTTGTCCAAAAACTAAAATTAGTAAGTATCAATTCTATTAGAAAGTTTGTTATATGCGTTATCAAGGAAATTCAATACAAACGTTTGCACTTTTTCGATTAACCTCAGACACTTTTTTTTTCAAATTGGTCTAGGTTTATGATAAGTGGGACTATAATGCCCTCCAAGAGTTACACCTATCAATATTTCACCAAACACAAGCAAAAACGAACATTGGATCTTCTGGAAAGTTTTATCATATGATGAATCAAACGACTGTTGCCCATTAGAAAGTTCGTTGGACAACGTAGGACGTAGGTCAAGCTTCCTGTAACAATTAGGTAACAATAGGGTAACAATTAGGTTGGGCATTGGGCGCCAATTTTGTTACCTCTTATTTATTTAAAATAATAAGGCAAGATAAATTGCAACGGCGACTCAATGTGGAGAGCACCTCAGGTGTGAATTCGGAGACCAAACTAATATTAATTCAGGGAGTAGTCTTACCGGTTCACGGGTAATCCTACTTTATTTAAGTTATTGAAGTTATATTGAAGTTAATGAGATAATAAATGAAGTTAAGAAACGAAATGAATTTAATAAGTTAATAAATCAAGTTAAGAAATGTAATTAAAATTAATCAAGAAAGGTAAGTGGGCGCCACCCTGAATAATATTAGTCGACTTGTTTTTCACCTCACCACTCTCTATCAACAAACCTGGAAATGTTGGAAGGGAAGGAATATGAACAACGTTGTTAAATTTACAAGTTGTATAATGATTAAAAAAAAATATCACAGGAAAATATATAAAAAAAAAATGATGGTTTTTTGTGTTGAAGCACGTTGGTTTTAAAATTAGTTTACTGGTTACTTCCCTTGATTTTCCCACGTGTCTGATGGCAGGTACAAAGTTCCAGACTCAGTCTCAGTCTCAGGTATGTCTCATGTAACTCAGGTAACTTCAGGTACTCAGTAAGTCTCAGGTAACTCAGGTAACTTCAGGTACTCAGTAAGTAGGTACTCAGTAAGTCTCAGGTACTAAGTAAGGCTCAGGTAACTCCAGGTACTCAGTAAGTAGGTACTCAGTAAGTCTCAGGTAACTTCAGGTACTCAGTAAGTCTCAGGTAACTTCAGGTACTCAGTAAGTAGGTACTCAGTAAGTAGGTACTCAGTAAGTGCTAAGAAAGATACATTGTATCAGAAATAGTTACAATCTTTTTCATGTAAAATTCAGGATATCTGCAGTAATTCGTTTTACAAGTGTTTTATTTAAGAACGTGGTTCATAAAAAAAATATATCCTGTATTTTACTATAAAAAAAACAAAAGAAGCAATGAAGAAATGTGATATGGTATTATTAATTATTAAGGAAATCTTATTTATTTCCATTCATCAAAGAAATCAAAGAAACAATATCTAAATAATATAAAAACTCAATTTTACTACTTATTTCAATCACAGAAGGCGATAAAAAAAATTGTAATGAAAAAATGTAATCCGGAAATATAATATTTTAAGTTGGTATTTAGATTGAATTAATTAGTTAACTAAATATACATATTTTAAAGACTTCAACTATATACATGTGAACCTTTTATCACCTGTATAAGAAAAACTAGAAAAAGGAAAAGAACAAGATAAAAAAAATATCATTGTATGTGTGTATCTGGCGCTTATCACTAGAAGGGAAAAATATAAAAGCGAAAATCATAAGAGGAAAAGCATAGACTTAAATGCAACTTACCATTCACATTGAATGCACCTTAGAAAAGATAAATTTTTGAGGTAAATCTCTCACAACAATTTAAAAATTATTAACCTTATCGGTTGATGGTTCACAGGAGAAAGAAAGCTTATTTTAACTACTCGCTATTAAATTGAACCATGCGATGAGCAATCGACATACGTTATATATTCCTCTCCTGTTCACATGCTCCGCTTCGAGAAAGAATTTACGTATCCGTAGTGTGTTCTTAATTTCTATCTCTGTATAGGAGAGAAGAATTGATATATTTGACTAATATCAGTGTATACGAAACCTCACCAACGTAGATTATTCGTCGCACATTAAATGTAAAAATTTTGCCTTTTGAAGCGATCGGTGCTACAGGTTTTCGACGAGAATCACATGTTGATAGGAGAAAAGGACTGGCTACTCGCCGTCCGGTAGATATTTAAATATTACAATGATAGTGGTCAAATATAACGTTACATTCCCGTGGCCAGCACTAATTTAAAGAACTTCCACTCAACATTATTCAATTTCATGTGAATATTTGTGAAAATATTTTGAAATACTCACTTCAATCGACTTTAGTTTTTGAAAGGAAATTTATATTGGAACAGGTACACTGAATGGAAAAAAATTGCCCTGACTGCTCAATGTTGAGCTCCCAAATATTTATATAGATAAGGTAGTTTGAAAATATAAATAATTAAATTTTTCCACAATATAAATTTATTTAAACAGCTCATTCCCATCACAATTAATGATTTTATTTCAATGATTTCAAGTTATTTTGGATATCAACAGAATACCTTCCATCACTCTTACGGTCTTCTAGAACTTTCGCGTCGGCACCCGAAGAAACCAGATTATTAATTATATGAACATTGACTATTGGCTTAACGGCACAGACTTTCTTCACAATAGGTGCAGCTGTTTCTGGGCATGTTATATTATGGTGTGTTTCATCTTCATCTACTACAGGTTTTGCTGCTTCACAAATGAACGGTCTTGCTGCTTCACATTCTTCAAGTCGCCATTCTCCTGTTAACAGCATCGACAAGCAAGCTCTACCCTCGGTAGCCAAGTTAGTGTGAGGCTCTAAGTTTGTGTATACAAGAGGTTTGTTGATTCTCAACCATCTCCAATCGTGAGTGGATTTTTTAGCACCAATCCAGAATGGTCCTTCATGGCCTAAAAAAGAATAAATACCCTTCGTAAATAACTCTACCGATGCAAGTAGAGGTTCTTGGTAGCGACCAAACGTTGGATCCAAGCAAATCCAGCTGCTATTGATTTTGGTTTGTCGTGTATAGATGGAATTCGAATTCAAAAAAACCAATTTCCTTTTGTTTGTCTATTATACAATATTCAGGAGGAAATAACATTCCGTCCAGTAGCCAAGCTGCACTGAAGGTCCCATATAAGTCAACTTCAAGGTACTATAGATTCCTAAAAGTTCTCGAAAGCCGTTCCAAGGTTACAATAGCCTGGATACTGTGGCACGATGGTCAAAAGACAACAAAAAGCTGGATGAATTGGCTAGACAAGGCTCATCAATCCAATTTCTTCAACCATAACCGAGACCAGAACACCTCTGTGGCGTGGCAGTATCAACTATAAAAATGACGACAGGCAAGTAGGTAGTACACCGAGGAAGAGATTTATTTGTGACAATCAAAATCTTATTATGTCAAATAAATATGATTTTCCATATGGCCTAACTAACATTCAATTTGTCGTTAAGCAAGGATTTGTTTCAAGTTCGGAAAGTAATATTGTTGATTAATAAAAACATATTCATTGTGATCAATAAAATGAGTTATCTATCGAAAATTACATTTATTCTTGTGAAAATGTATCATATTTGTCTCAAACAACATTTATTGAGGTATTATGACAAAATAGTTATAATAATCTTTGAAAGCATTTGAATTAAATAAAGTAGTTTTACAATAACACATACTTATTTTTGCAAGCTTACTATATTGTTTTATTATAAAAAAACTACTTTATGGCAGAATGACATTTATTTATTATAAAAAAATGTATTGTATCGGTAGAATATATTTCTTTAACATGAAAAATATATTTCCCTAAAAAAACAAATTATTTATGGTATTGTTTTTTGTTTATGGAAGTTACCTACATGCATAATAGACTGAGCTTTTGAAATATTTCTAAATATTTAGATATTTAGACATATATTAAAAGTTCATGTATCAAGCAGTACGGGTTACTTCCACACAGCTCTCTAAATAATTAGGTTAATTGGGAAAATATATTTTTCACAAACATTTGTCTAAGCCGTTTCCAGACTATGTCGAACAGCAAAGTTGACTTTTGTTCTGTTTGTGTGGACTAGTCGATCGAATTGGTCGATGGTTAGTCTGGAAGCGGATTAGAATTACAGTATTTCTATGACAAACTTGTTTGAATCTAATAAAAATTGATGGTCTCTATTTATGCATAAAACTGTTTAGTAGGAAAGCAGAATAGAAATAAAAAACTTGCTGCTGAATATTTTGATCTATTGAAAGGAAGACTATACATCTTTAAAATAGATATCATACATTTATAAAATGAAAACCATACATTGTTAAAATTAAACATACCTACATGGTCTAAAACATAACCAACAATGGTATCAATAAGATAGCCTTGTCTATCCTTAAGTGTGCTCACTGATACTTTCCCCATAGTAGTTTTTTGGAGTAGATCTGACAGGTTTAATTGAGCAATGTGTATGTTTGGGGTACATTTCGCTTGCTTGCTACTTGAATATAATTGTCATTTATTTCCTTACCTTCAAAGATATCTCACAATTCTTGTAATCGCCATGAGTTTGACAATTCATTCATTCTATTATTAAACTTATTTTTGTCCAGAGCACTTTAACACATACTTCACAAAAACAAAATAATTAGTAAAATTGCAAAAGCTTATCTAATTTCACATGCAGACTGACGCCAAACGTATACAGGTGGTGATCGTTAATGAATAATAGGGAAGGGTGGGGTGAGAATTCTTTGTTTCAATTTCCACATAATTTGTAGTCTAATGTGATTTCTTACGGGTGAAGAAATATGTGATTTGTAGCGAATAAGTTGGAAAATTATTGAAGATGTTGGTTTTTTTTCTGGGTAATGAATACAATTTTCACCCAAATAGCATTATTATTATATTTTATAACAAAATATTATATTGTGCTTCGTGGACTTTCATAGTTTCCGAAGAACAATTGTATGAAGGTGTGCATAAAGGAGAACAAATTTTTTACATTAAAGAAACTACACTCAAATTAAATATTTTTTTACATCAAAATTTCCCAATACTTTCACGTTAATATGGCTTCTTAATAATGAATAAGCAATATTAGTTTTGAAACAAAGGAGGGTCAAACAAATCAGTTTATTTGTCTATAAATAACTCTTCTCTCGGTGTACAGAAATCAAATTTGGTAGTTTCTGTCTTTTGAAACAGTTTGTGAATGATATATGGTAGTATAATCTCAAATTCTCAAACCGTTCAGTAATCTGTTCGGGAAGAAGTGCGTTGGGGAGTGTTTTTTCAAATTGAAAGAATCATAAATAGTGTCCTGAAAGTTGAATATGCTACCTTGAATTGGTGTACATACTTACCAACACCGAGCAGTACTTCCTTCGCCATATTATTTTCCAGTTCATTTTCAACAGTCAACAACTGCATCATGTGATATTCACAAAACATTTTTGCTTGCTTTTGTGTTACCTATGATGGACAAACCATA
>CAJUYH010001237.1:0-13233 GCA_910591685.1 Galerucella tenella | reverse complement strand
TATTTCAAGCATGAATTCACGCCAGGGATCCTAACGGGGCATTGACGCTTGAATCGGTGCCCGAAGAAACTCAAAATAGTGGAGGAAGAAGAAGCCTCCATCCGCAAACTTGAGAATTGCACAGCAATTCAGAATCGTAAGGAACAACACCTAGTAGATTATTGGATAGAAGAGTGACATTCACCTAATCTGAAGCCTGCAGAAATCACCATAATCTCAGGAAGCTAGAAGTAAGGAAGCACAATATATATTCCAGGTCTTAGTGAAAGTCACCCCAATATACATACATACAAGCATTTCGGTTGATGCGACAAAAATTTATTAAAAAAAATATTTAAATGATAATCCTGCAGACTCATAAGCGAATCGCAAACTAACCTTGTAATTTCTTGCAAAATAAAAGTGTTTATTTTCAAATGTGAATTTATCTGGACTGTTCCTTTCCGAGGATTCAAAAATATTGGACCATACTAAAAAGGATTAAAGTTCAATGGGAAATGTTTACTATGATAGACGAATTTCACCTGACTCTCCATTTTTATGGATGTTTTCTTCTATAGTAGATTCACAAACAAAAGGTTTTTCACTGTTGCATTTATCGTCATCCCAAAAAATTTTATTACGAGAGTCTGCTTTAAGACTTAGACAATATTCACCATTGGGTTCTCCGTTGTCCCAATTTGTGAAAGTTATTGGTTTTCCGGTACCTAACCATAACCAGCTATTATCTATCATTTTAGTACCAGAGGACCAGAAATAATCATCTAAAATTAAAAAGTTAAGTTTTATATGATACATGAGAAATTAAGTTTATTACAAGGTTGGAATATGTGTCGTTATGTCAAACGCAATAAAAAGTTTAAATAAGTGGGAAATATTACTTTTGCCCATCAACAGCTCCCACAGTTTTTGATTTTTTGCATCCGAGTTTACGGTAACAAGAGACATATTTAAATTGTTACAAAATCGCATAGCTTGAACGAATGGCAGCTAAAAATAAAAATATAAATTAAGTTATGGCAGCGATCGGGGGTATGGAAATGGGAAGTTCATTTCTCTGGAAGTATGTACTTACTTTGATATTAGTTGAAACATGATAGGTTTTAGCAAGATTTCCAACTTCGGCAAAAGCGGCAGCTAAATTCACCAAAATCAATAATGTAGATGGTACGAGCATTTTTGTAAGATTATGTTATATAGCTCGTATATTATTGTTAGGTAGAAGCCGATAAATTTATATTAATGAGTTTAAGATATGGTAGTTTGACCTTATTCGTATTTTTTAAATAAAAATGATAGATGAACTATCGAGATGTAGCAATTTTTGTATCACTCATCAGCAGTTCAAATTTGATGCAGATCCGTACTAAAGAGAACAATATTGTATGAATTTTGCTACTTATGTCTTATTTTTGAAAAAATTGAAACGAAAACTAATTGGTACAGCTTCTGATGCATTGTTTTGCTATAAAATATTTTTTGCAAATTTCTCCATGCTAATTATCAACTTTGTTCCAAACTTTCTTGGAACTAGATCCCATAGATCTGTTAACTTATCATCAGTGTCACGTGTTCCGTATACGGAAATATAACTTTAATAAATAAGTAACATATTCAATCAAACAAGACTGTACCACTGCTTATAACCCAATGTGGTTGATGCAGTTTATTTTTGAATTCCAATATTTTTTTATAATTTGATTAAATAGATTAGATCCCAGTTGTGTCATCCGTTTTCACGGATGTCTTCGCTTCTAATTCAACTTGATACAAATTAGCCGGATCAAGTCACATCCAAGAAACTAAATTGATTTGTTCACCCCCTGAGGGCGCTATTTTGATGTTTCGACGAATTGGCAGTTCATCTTCAAGATACCAAACATTCTATCAAAGGACCATTTGTTCCAGCTCAATCTTGATCCTCAATGTCTCCCTACTTATTTAAAATGATTTTTCCTACGATCACATAGGAAAGTGACATATATCGCACTGTCTAGTTCTATGGAAAGTGGCTTTTATTCATACGCGTACGGAAAAAAAATGTATCCGTACGTGTACGGATGAAAAAGCTGTCAAATGAATTTTTATTAAGATTGACCACTGTCAAGCTGTCAAATATATAATTTTTAATTAGATTTACCTATGTAATATCTAAATTTCAAGCGATCTATTTGAAAAGTGAGATTTTTGTCATTTTCTTGATTAAAAAAAAATTAGGGCACGGTCGAGAATCGAACCCGCGTACTCTTCGTCAGAATTCCTATGTTGTACCAACTAATCCAAATAACCTGATATAATAGTAGCAGAATGTAATCATCTTGAAAGGTATTCGTGATAAGTATATAATATGAAGTATGATGGACAATAATAATTTCACTTTCAATTTCTATTATTATCCAACCAATTAATAATTGTAATAACCTACCTATATTATATAAATCACTTGAATTTTTGTCACTAATGATAGTTATTGTCAATTTTGGAATCAATTATGTTGACGAAAAGCAGATAACAATAAAAACTAACAAAACACAACAAAAGGATTAGCCTTCACCTTATTCATAAGCCGTGTTATATTTGGACATGTAAATACGTCCTTGAATAGGGATAGGGATAGGCCTCGTGACGCCACGACCTGATGAATCTGATGATAAAAATGCGTTTTTTGCCACCATGTTCTCATAGTTATTTTAATCGTGTTGAAGTTAATTTTATTTTGATTTGGTGCCTTTTTGTTTGTGTTTGTTCTATTCACTCAGGTATTTTAAAATCCATATCTGACTTAATATAATAAAAAAGATCATTCAATCAATACAATATAACCAAATTACAAATCTAAAGTGATTGTTCATCCGCAGGGCGACTGTCATTAGTGTGAACTTGTCAGTTTAGTGGACATGCGCCATATAAAGAGCACGAACTATCAACAAGAGCTCAACGGAAGTAGCTGATAAAAGTATGTATTGCTTATTTACGATGAAAAGAAGGTGACATAGGAAAGAGAGAGTTGTGCCAGATGGACTGGGACCCTCGTACAGTATCTTGAACGGTGGTACAGGTACACCACCGGTCAAATTTACTAAGATTTATTGACATAATTTTAATTGCAATCTTTGATCTTTGTAAACTTCCACATTTGTCCACTCGTGGTATTTTGGAAATCGAGTTTCTCAATTAGAAAACTACTTATCCTTCAGTTCTGTGGTTACTTTCTGTGTAATCTGTGTAAATTTGTCAAGGAGTTGAATGTAAACAAACAGCTTATTATATATTGATCAAATTATTTGTGGTTACAGTGGTAAAATTCCAAAAATTTCAATGAAATCATTTTTCTTTTCTTTCACAAACAAACATCCTCTTCTCTTGACAAGGCTCATCATTCCAATTGATTGTACCGTCTTTCATATCAATTTCAATGCAGAACTCGTTTTTTCTTGCGTTATTAGGTTCCCTTGGCGACCAACTGAAAAATGTCGCCGCTTCACCGTTCGCCCAATACCATGACGATTTACTGGGCTTGTAATGACCAGAGGACCAATAAATTCTTTCAGAACCTGGAACAACTATCAAGAAATCTAGATTATTACCAAAAGTAGTAGGTACACGTAAAACAAACTTCAACAGCTTTCTTAATAAGATTTAAATCAATTTTCTTATGCTATAGGATGCTCTAAATATTAGGACAATTTAAAACATAAAAATATTCATGTACCTTTTGCAAACGCCTGGTAGACATCGTTGTTTTTCTGTTTATCTTCAATGCTAAGCAAATCCATGCACATCGATTGGCACATCTCAATAGCTTTATAATATGTTACCTGTCAAAAATATTATTGGAATGAAAACATGTTTTGGCTGAAAAGAACATCATCTGTACAAGGTCGAATGTTGAAGTATTTGTTTGAATAGTTAAAAGAATTTTGCATTTGAAACATAAATTGAATCAGTTTATACGTGGTTTGTAGCATATTGTCTAATATGTAGCTACGCTATCGTTTGGGTTTTGACTACGAAAAAGAAGAAGCTGAGTGACAGCTCTCTTCTCCCTCGTTTTGTGGATACATAGATATAACCTATATACCATAAACGGACCCAGCACATGAATCATCAAATGCAATATGCTTGAGTGGATTTTCCCACCTCTAATGGCTGAAAACTTTGAAGCTGTAGGAACCAATATAAATCAAAATGAAAAATGTACTCACGATGTCTTCAGAAATGTAATAATTTTCATTGGAATATCCAGTTACAAGGTCGTCTTGCTCACATTCATTGTTAATTTTATTTGGACGTTCGCATATGAATAGTTTCTTGCTATCACATACTGCTTTTTTCCAAAACAATGTATTGTTTATCTCTCTTACACTCAAGCAACTACCAGCATCAACGTATTCTGGTATCCAGTTTTCATATTCTAATTGTTCTCCTTTCAGCCAATACCAAACATTATTGAATATCATGTTTCCTGATGTCCAATAGTATTTTTGTTCACCTTGAAAAAAATATAAGTAAATATAGACAGAAGCCCTTGTTGTTTTTTATTTATGGATAACTGGGACTACCATGCGTCAGGACCGGTTTGAATGTCTTTGAAATGACAGGAATATTCACCTGAATCTCGTATTATTTTAGCAAGAATCCTGTTTTTCCTCTTGTTTTCTATACTGACTAGTTGCATGGACTTTTCTTGACATATCTGTAAAGCTTCATAATAGCTCTCCTAAAATATACATGGGAGAAATAGTCTAAATAGCTCACCATACAGTTACTTACCATAGTTTGACTCAAATAATAATCCTCATTGATATTAGTTTTTAATCCTGAATCAGATTCATTTCCATATTCCTTATTATAGTATTCACCTATAAGATATCAATACAAATATGAAAATATCTCCATTGTGAGTGTATTTTTATGGGAATTTTTTATGGCTTTGTACACCAAGTTACAGTGGAAAAAATCGAGGTGGATATCGAAACAAGACTTGAAGAGTTACTGTTTTCTTCAAAAGTTAGTATTTTGAATACTATACTTTTCTAATGTATTGGAAAAAACTCACCTTGGCAAATTGTGAAGACACACAACACAAGAAAAAACAGAGCGCTCACCATGATTTATTTGTTTATCGATTAAAATTTGCAAATTTGTATGTGTTATATATAAAAGTTTGAATACTTTACGTCATTCGTAAGGTTACATGACCTAAAAGAGTTTAAGAAAACATAAATATGAAATGAATATTAATAATCAGTTCATGGAAATACTTTACGTCGTCGATATATTTATTGTGGTTATTTTTTAAATTCCACTTTCGTGGAAACAAAATTCTCTTGAAACAAATATAGATAATGTTGAGTTAATTGAAAAATTGCCAAAACATTATTATGGTTGGTCGTTTTTTATTAATGATAGTGAACATTATATTCTCTGTAAATTCTGTTAATTCCAAATTACAAATGTTGTAATTTTTATTGAAATATTCTCTACAATATATAAATAGTGTAAGTTCTTCGTGAAACAACTTGTAAAGTAAACATTATCGAATACTCTCCAAATATTTAATGCTGGAAGTTCTTTCTGGGTATTTATTAGTGGCTGCCACGGCTAAAAGGTTGAATCACATCCATTTTTAGTACTATGAACCACTGGGTGCTTTTGATTTTTCCATTTTATAGTAAGAGAAAACTGGAAATAAATAGCAATATACCTAATAATTACAGTTTGCCTCTCTATACAGAGATTGTATACAAGTTTGTATTTAATATTTTCAAAATGTATAATAATCGCTATCCTGAGCTCTGTCTCAAACAATTGCGTTTGGTAAACTCTACATATTGTGTGAAGTAGATTTAACTGGTTAGTTCTGTTGAAAAAGTTCTTTGTTCATATTGATTGATCATACAGTGTGGAAACCACTTATGGAATAAAATTCTTTATGTCATTAGAAAATTATAAAAAATGCCGAGGCACGTCAACTTTTGAATTGAGTTGTGAGTTATGTAAACATAAATTCAAATGTACAGGGTGATTCACGCAAGTATGCCATAGTCGGTGTTATTGTTTTTTAATGAAACACCCTGTATATTTGCATATTTTTCAAATCCTCTTAATGAACCGATTCCAACAAACTAAATAATGTATGGTCCATTATGAATTATACAGGGAGAAATTTTAAAATTAATAATTTATTACACTTGAAATATTGGTATTTTTTCAAATTAGCTAAATATGGATTTATCAAAAATCTAAACTAACTAATTATTAGACGTATTTGTTTATTATACAAAACCTGCTACGCCCATGAATTTTATCATAAATACCCGAAAATTGCCTAAAAACGCCAATAATTAGACAAAATCGGTAAATAATGTGGATTGTTTTCTATTCTGTCAGTTGTTGATGTGTTGACAGTTTATACTGAAAAAGTAAAATCTTAGTCAAACACTCTTTCCTTGTCGACAATGAAATATTTAACTGAGACTCACCGAATTGAGATTTTATCGATGATCGAGTACGGGGATAACTGCAGAAGTCAAGTTGAAGTGGCAAACTTATTTAATCACAGGTATCCCGAATTGCCTGATATTTCGCAAAGTACTGTGTCTAAAATTCATGCACAATTCAGAGAACTTGGACATGTCAAACCATTGAAAAGAAAACCACACTTCGTTGAAGATGTTGTGAAAGTGGATATTTTGTTAAGTGTCGAAGAGAATCCAACTTCAAGTACACGTCAAATTGCCCGTGAAAATAACGTAAGTCATACAACTGTTCTAAGATGTCTTCATAAAAAAAACTTCATCCCCACAAATCAACTTTGTGCAGGAGTTAACAGAAGACGCTCCAGATCGTAGAATGGATTTCTGCGAAAGGTTGATGAAGGTGAACAGGAATGAGATAGCTCTTGGTACCTCTTCTTTCTGACGAATCAACATTCACTTTGAATGGAGAGGTAAACCGACAAAACTGTAGATATTGCTCAGCAGAGAATTCATAATTGACCATACATTATGCAGATTGTTGGAATCGGTTCATCGAGAGGATTTCAAAAATATGAAAAAAGGTATACAGGGTGTTTCATAAAAAAAACAACACCAACTATGGCATACTTGCGTGAATCAACCTGTACATTTACATTTATATTTACACAACGCACAACTCAATTCAAAAGTTAACGTGTCTCGGCATTTTTTATAATTTTCTAAAATAATGACATAAAGAATTTTATTCCATAAGTGGTTTCCACACTGTATATATGGAACTATTTGAATCCTTATTCTTTTAGATCACAGATTTGTTGTCCAAATATTATACATATAGATGTCAGTATTGCGTCTCGTTATACTCTCATTTTCTTATATTGTTCTTTTTCTACCTCTTGTAGGAGACTACTGTAGAGGAGAGGGACATCTATCTAAACTAAAGGCTGCAAATATTCTCAAATTCATTTGGCTAATAGTTCTTGGGAAACTAGTAGTCCCTCAGAGTTTTTCCAGGAGCTACGGGGGTACAATAGATCTTTCAGGTCTCAGAGAATGCCACTCCATAAAGATATAAATAAAACTTTGACCTTAGTAACACTTTTATTTCCACTTAAAGCTTACTCACACTGTAAATAAATAATCTCCTAGAACTATGAAAAAAATAAAAATTTCATGAAACTTTTTTTTTCAAGATATCAGCAGTTGGCAGTGCTATAAAACTACTCATAATAGTTTGATAATCAGTTCCGATATATCCAGTTATATTTGTACAATTTTCCTCAATAACTGTCACGTTATATACATTTGAATATAAGTTATTTTGTGTTTCAACCTGAAAACCAAAAAGATATAGTTGGATACCGTCCAAGTATAAAAATAATACCTCTTTTGAGATCACTTTAGACGTAAAAGAACGCACATCAACATGTTTGTAATGTTGTGTAGTCAATTTCTCCACTATAGTCGGGTCCGCGTTGTATTCAGGACTATAAATTTCGGGTATTTCATCGTATTTGAAAGACGATAGCATTGATGTAGTTACCGCTGTTTCTGTTGCAACGTCTTCAATAGTCGTAGTTTTATTGCCAAGCTTGACATCTTTTCCTTTTGGTATTCTCTCTACACGAATTTCAGGATAATCTTTTTCCACTTCTTCAGTTGGGAATCGAACAACTGTATCTAAAAATGCATGAACCACTGTTGAAAATAGACATTCATGTGAGTAAATCAAAATGTTGGCATCTAACAACTCAATGGCAAAACATCCAGAAACTGAGAGGAAAAAAATGTTTATACCTGGGTCGCCGATTTTGCAGTAAACATAATGAAGTCCAGAGACGAGATAATCCTTTGTAAATAAAATCCCAGATGACATATCCAATTCACATTCTTCGACATACAAGATATTTTTCATTGAACTACCAGCTTTTTTCGAATTGATATCCCAACCCCAAATCCTGCGATAAAAAAAATTGAGAAATACGTTTTCAATGGAAATATAACATACCTATGCTCTTCATTGGGTTTGTACTCGTTTTCAACATAAATTTTGTTGGGTAGCCCCATTTCAGCCAATGGAAAGTCGGGCCAAACTTTAATAACTGTTATAGAATTTTCGGAGCTCTTTATAGTACTGAAGCTAGTTACGTGATGGAGATTTCTGTTCCTATTCCAATATTTAGAGCCACTTGATATGAAATGTACATATTTTGTTGGTTTCTTTCCACGACTCTCTCTGAAAAATGTATAAAAATAGAGTTACATTCTCTAATAGATATCATTTACATCATTTTTGAATTCCTGCATTTTGTATTATCACAGAATACACCAGCCAAACAAGAAGCGAAAGCCGGCGTGAATCCTTTGATATTTTGGGGGCAAAATTTCGCGACCTTCAAACTGACGTTGACAGATAACGGATCAAGTTACACTGACAATTTAATTCATGTATAAAAATCGCATATGCCACAGTGCAATTGTCACTTTGACAGCGGCAAAAGTTAGCTTCAACTTTTACAGCGATAAATTAACTCCAATGTTAAAATGTCATATACCATACATCCTTTTTTATCGCGATAAAAACTCCTCTTCCTCAATATCTAGTAAGCGGACGTCACTATTACACAATGACAATGAGTCATTATACCTCCATTCGTTTGAAAAAGCTACTGTGTTAGCGAAACGCGTCACAACTTAAGGTTAAATATAATGTAGATTTAACAAAATAAAATTGTTTGATTTCATAATTTTCTAAACTGTTTCCTTCAGCAATTTGACTCGAATAACTGTCAACCTAAAAACACTCCACCTTCGGTGTCGTGTTTCTAATAGTTGACAGTTATTCTCGTCAAATTGCTAGGAAACAGTTTCTCAACAACACAAATTTACCCGATAAAATACAAACCACTTGTGCAATTATAAGTGAGAAAATTGTTCACAAAATGTAAATTAAATGTTAACCACACGCAAAAAAGGGAAACCAAAGAATCTCAAATAATAATTGTTTATTTTTATGACTTGTTTCGACAAAGTTTTAACTGTTAAACTCAATTTATGAATTGTTAAACTTATTTTTTTGCGCGATCAATCTATTTTGTTCATTTACAGCATCGGTTGTCAGGACAGTAAGTTGTGTTTACTGGTTTCTAAGTCTAACACGTCGGTAAGTGATTCACTTACCGTTCAGACGTTGGTAAGTAAATCACTTACCGACGTCTTAGCCCTACACACATTTAAGTGGTCCTAAATAATATATTCCTTCATTCATTACACAAAAGGAACAAAGTTTATTCATATTTTTTTAATGAACAGAATCGAACAGAACAATATAAAAAGTAATAAATAAAAAACAATTTCACCAAAATGCTAATTATATTTTAAAGTGATCGAGAAGTATGAATGTCACTTTTACATTTCGTTCATTCCGAAGATATTTAAATTATTTTATATGAAGCTTATTCCAATACGATCGTGCAAAAAATGGTATAAGCATTTCGAACGTTAAGGGTTATACCGGTCTCCAGCAAAATTGGAGGATTCGCTACGCTCAGCCTCCAAACATTGCTGTCGACCGGTAAACAGCCCTTACCGTTATTAATATAGGTACTATAACAGCTCAACAAAAATATTGTGAAAAATATATAAATATATGTTTTAGCTTCTGCTTTTGGAGTAGGTACCATCCATTATTAAAAATAATTAGCTATTGTTTAAGCAAATGATTCTTATTTTCCATATTGTTATCGAAATTATATGTGTAAGTATGTATTTATGTAGGATATGTAGGATAGGGCAAGTCCAAAAATCAATACAATAATAATAGATTATATATTGATAATATCAGTTCACAACAGAAAGAACTTCAGTGAATATACAACCTGGAAGACTTTTAAGAAGTGTGTGAGAAATCTCTTGGATAACCTATGGCATCAATTGTAAAAGCGCAAGTACTACTGAAATGCAGAGAACCCTTAGGAAGATGGTATTTTGTAGAACACAAGTGATTTGCCTTGACACTATATTTTCCGGGATCACAGGCATACAACTTCATGAATAAATTATTAGTCTTCCAACAAAACGAAGAATGCAATGAATCACCAAAAAACTTGCTTTCAAGTCTGGTTTAGGTTGCGATTCAATATTTAAAGCTCTAGAAATAAAGTTTCAGATAATGTCCAATGGATTCAAACAGTGTACCATATGTATTGATAGGATGTAGCTAAAAAGTCATGTTTTCTATAGTACTGCACGAAATGAAGATACTGGACTGATTGACATTGGGACTGGATCAAAAAACCTTTTCACTTTAGGAAATCTTAACATACTTATTCCGTCTCCATCACTTGAATCACAGCCACGAATTGCACCAGTTTTTGGCGCCATAACTAATAAATGTAATTTTGTGAACAAATTTTATCGTTCAAAACACAAAAAAATAAAATAATCAAAAGGCTCACAACAAAATAAAATAGCATGTCATTTTGACAGATACCGGGCTTAAAATGGCGACTGCCAGACATGCACACTCAGAAAATGAATTGTAAAATAGCACAAGCTTCGCTTCATCTTGGGATGGTGTATTCTGTGGTATGAATCGAGTCTAACGTCAAATTTGTTCAACGTACTGCTAAAATCCGTTCAAAACGACAAGTCTTTGACAGGTCGCCATATTGTGCTGGGTCCCTCAATCAGTTGTCTGTCTCTGAATTGAACCAAATGATAATTAAAATGGGATCAGATGACGCAAAAAGCAATGAACAGAGAAGTTGAGTAATTCAAGAGCGACAGATTGATGTGCACAGTGAGATCAGTTAAATAGTCACCCCATCTGGTGAAAACAACCGGAAATAAAAAAAAATTGGACACCTTATCTCTTGCTCTTCGTATTCCACACTTAACATTACAAAATGATGGCATTTTGGATAATTTCCGGAATTCTCTACTTATTAAAGTTTAACTGTCACTCGTTTTTTACCAGTAAACAATGGATACTGAATAAAATATAACATGAGGACCCAGAACAATATGGCTGACCTGACAATGAGTTATTCTGGAATGGTCTACAGGTAATCTGCCATTCGTGATTTCAAGGTTATGTTTTATGCTTTGTTTGATAGTTTGACGATCAAGTGAATCGTTTGTTGCTTTCGTTTATTTGGGCTTAAAGCACTTGTGCGTGACGCCTCAGTCGTCACAACTTCTAAGCAAAACGAGCACGATTTTTTAGGATCCTCAACCAATGAATTTCCAGAATTTCCTGTGTTGTTAGAAGAACAGTTTTTGATAATATGATTTTGCGTATTTATATATTTTTAGTGAGGTTTAAATCGAAATCTTAACCTTTAAATAAACGTCAAACCGGTCAAACGTCAAATATTTAATGTCCGTGGTTTGAAGCTCATACTTTTCGCTCAAGGGGCAAGGGGAAGGTAAGACTAGGCGTCACGCCCGGTAACAAACGAACGAAATTCAGTCACTACGAGCTGCCACCTGCTGCCAAAAGTGAATAATCGGAAACACCCGTTGTAAGTTCAGGGAATGTTGTTATACGATGTCAAGTTGACAGCTGACTAGCAAAGCATATACTTTGCGCTACCATTGTGAATCTAAATGTTTTGATAATAAACATCTTATCCAAATTTCAAACCGCTGACAATAGAGAACATTTGTTAAATATGTGACCGCTCACTCGATATGAATTGGTTGACTCTACAATTTTTCTATCGAGTGGTTGAATTTGACATTTGAGAATGGGAGATCGACTATCACATTCTGCGCTTTTGCGTGGCTGCTAAATGAGTCATACTACACACTCTAGAAGATGCGTTGGCACATCCTGAGAACATAGATTTACAGATTATTATTTTCCTAGTATAGATTCAACTTAAATGGGAGTCTTATTTGGATTATAATTATTGACATAGTGCACTGTTCTGGATAAAAATCAATAGAAAACAAACCAAACCAAACCTCATAGATAAGGCTGTTATCAACAAATTCATATAAATAAACAATAGATCATATTTCTTACCTAAAACAATCAGTGAGAACAATAACTGTTTGCCTTTCCACTATCAGTCCATTGCACAACAACTTTTTATTGTGATTACTTTCGTCTGGATATATTTTTTCTATTAAACCTGCTACACGTGTTTTAAAGGAATATGTCGGTGCTGCTCTAACCGCCAATTCACTATCATCGTTGATATCCTTGGTAAGAAAATGTCTTGCATAAATCATGGAGAACAACAATAAAGCAGTCATGGTTATAATCAAGCTCATCAGTAAAACTTCTAGGAGAGGTTTAAGTTTACATCGGCATATTTTTAGAATTGCCATTGTTTAAGCCGTAATAAATAAATCTGTCAATATATCTGAAGCACACAATAAACTGAGTCATTATTGACTTTTAGCTATGGAAACCTTGCAAAGGAAACATAATAGAACAGATGCGTTTGGTATTTGCGACCGAACAGTCAGATTTATCTTAATCGCTCGTGACATCTAGGTACATAGATGTAGGAATGTAAATTTCGATCGTTTGTCGATTCAAGTCAGATCGGTCCGATTTGAATACGTTTACTTGAGGTATTTCGACTGACAAAACCTTTGATCATTGAACAGACTGGATAGCCCACAATACTGACAACACCACTTTGTTTGTTCGGATTTCAAAGCTATCATGAGATCTAGTGCGTACTTTCCTAACCACTCGTACGCAAAGAAGGCACTGTGTTTTTTTTGTAAGCAA
>CAJUYH010001236.1:0-51067 GCA_910591685.1 Galerucella tenella | reverse complement strand
GTATGATACTATTATCTTGACGTATATTGATAACACGCTTTACTTAAATTTGACAATTGTTATAGGTAACTGTAATTAAGTAAATAATTAGTAAATGAATGGATACTCACATTATTTAAATTGTTAGGAATTAGCATGGTGTTTGCACATATTTAGATGCAATAATATTTTGGTTAAGTGAAAAGTTAAAATGAATAAGATGCATCATAAGTCGGTTTGGAATCTATGTAATAATGTGTTTTTGAAACACCTCGTATGGAAGAATTTTTATAGAATAATTTAATAACTTTTCCCACAATAAGTTTGAAACCAGCTGACTATTTACTGTAGGCATATTAAACATCAACAATACTATTTAACATCTGACATATATGGTTATGTTTGTATATATTTTGCAATATCAATTTCAATATTCAGAAGTTGTAGGTATTAATAAATGAGATAAACAATTGTAAACTATGAATACGGTATATCATCATTGTCGTAATAGAAAGCACTTAAAAATTTCACGTCTACCTAATAATTTCTACAAATATGTTTGATTATCCATTTTCTCTTTCGGTATGGGAAATATATTTTCTGTCTGGTTACGAAGTATTCACAGATTCGTAAGAAACAAGTTAAACAAAGAGTTGATCAGAAAAGTAAATATAACACTTGTGTGTTTACATAAAAGCAGTTAGTTCATTATTGAGAAGAATTCTTACTGGTTCCTAACATTGACATTATGCATCACTAAGTGGTATACTTGTATGACTAGATTGAATGTTCTTTGTCAAATGAGCTTGTTTTATTTGTTGCGTGGTATTGTTGGCTTATGAATATTTTTTTCAGTTTGAAAGTGATGTGAAATAAAATGGTGGTAAGCTGCTAAGTAAACGATTCTCCTGAGTGTTATCCTTCACAACAGAATTATAAAATCTGACTTATTGTTATAGTTTTGCATAAATTAAGTCGTACTTATATTAAATGCATCATCACATTAGAAGAATACATATTTAAATTTAGCCGTGAAAATGTTAATAAAACCTTTCGATACAAACACTTCATCATAGTAACCTACTTTTCACATCGACTCAATGACACATATTTACAAACAGTATAATATTACTTCAAAACAACCCTCAAATGTTATAAAACGCACCAAAGCTTTTCGACTGTATTACGTGGTCTCATAAGTAGTTTAAGAAGTCATTACGTGAATTTAATGACTTCGCGCTAGTTGGGCTGTAAAACATTTTTTTAGAATACGACAATAATAAAAAAAAGTCTTATAACCGCAACAGCATATCGATACAAGAAACTTATTGAAACGTGCATTGTTTATTATTGTTCATCTCACCGAGCACTATTGCGATGTGTGGAAAACACAACAATTTTACCATGGACATTGTATATAAGACCAAATTTCTGCCACAAGATTTGGTGACGTCCAGTTAGGTTAAGTTGAGTTTGTAGTGGGTGAGTCAAATTGTACAAAATAATCAATTACATTACATTGCATTTTATCCACTAGTAATTATAGCATGTAAACTTCCACAGCAATGTTTGATTGATGCATTCCAAATATCATTTTTATTAAGCAAATTAATATTGGTTTTGATATTTTGCCTCATGCTGAGTACTATTATGTTTTTATATGTTTTAAAACGTTAGTCGTATCAAATTCGGATTTTACCAAACTCTAAATGCTGTAGCAGTATTTACTTCATATTTTGTGGGGCAATTTCTATAATTCTGAAAAATTTATCAAAAAATCCAGATGGTCCAAATTAATTTAATCGTATTTTTAAACGCTGCTTGCTTGGTCTATTATAATACCTTCCTATATGAATATGATGCGTGGAAACTTTTCATAAGAAACTGTTTCTGGTACATAAGAATGCGAGAAAATAAATAATTAAAACATATGTATATTCCCAGAACTGTAATTATATTAAATAATTTAAAGGTCACCACGAGTCAACGAGCATCTCAGGTGAGGTCAAAAACCCAATTACGACAGGAGATTATAATATGATGCATCGTAAGAAGTAGATGAGAAAAATCATAAAATTGTAATACTCATTACCTACATAACAGTGTCTACTCACTTAAAATATAAAATCCCCCCTAATTGAACTAGGTACAAAAATACAGTGAGTCTTCTGGATAATTCTACTATATTATCCAGTTAAAACTATTTTCAATCCAATATCAAGTTTCCCTTTATCAATCATCCTCACATATCACCTCCGTTTTAGGAAATAATCAATAGATACTAACTACCAGTCCCACCAGTAATGCCCCATCGTAGCAGCAATTCACCTCCTCCTGGGCTGTCGCATTTACCAAAATGGAATATTCAATTTCTGAAGATAAACAAACATGTTAATTCTGAACAATTTTCAAACAATCTTGAGCAGTTACCAATATACACTGCCGGATCAAAAACGGACAGAGGTCCTCCACTGCAGTAGTAACATGTAACGGAATTATGGGTAACAGATTACCAGAAGAATTCACCATTCATTCGGCAGAATTATATGCAGTACTATATTTTATAGAAAGTGCAACCTCTAATAATAACAGATTCCTTCAATGTAATAGATAGTATGATGGTAACCAACTACCACTTTATTGTTGTAGATCAAAGAGCATCTACAAAGATCGAATAGAATTTATTTTGGAACCCCTCTGATGTGGATATATCTGTAAATGAAGTGCTGACAAAATCGCCAGAGAATATTCTGTAAATGTATTCAAATCAAATACAGAACATCCAGTGCCAGCAATGTAGTTGAAAGCGAAGCTTAAATAGACATTCCACAGTCTTTGGTAATGAAAATAGACAGCTTCACAATCCAAATTAAGGGCAGTCAAAACATGGACATTACCATGGACATGTCTACCATTTACGAGGAGATTATAAACTTGCTCGGTTAAGAATAGGCGAGGGCATGGAATGGTGGAGTGAACAGACCTAATTGAAGATTTTTTTGGTGACCATTTGGAACATATTTCATTGAGGGAAACTTAAGCGGAGAGTCTTTCAAAGAAGCCATTTATCCCGAAATAACACGGATACTAGAAAATGATGATACCATGTCAAAATCTTTGCTAGCTTTTCAACACGATTACGCCCTCATTTTCTGCTCGGTAGATAGGTAGACGAGGTCCAATGATGGAATGGCCAGCTAGGTCATCCAATTTAACTCCCCTAGACTTTTTTGTGGGGATATCTGAAAAACAGAATTTATACGACTCAGCCAGCACCTATATGATTTACGTCAACGAATTATTCAAGGATATCTATAAATAACCCCATAAATGTTATATATTGTTCGAAACTCATTTGAGGCTCCTCGATTGTATCATTGTATGGAAACCAATGGAAGTCAATTTAAGCACCTTATTAAATAATTCAGTATTATTTTGCTAATTTGTAACAAATTAAAATGTTACTATTAGTAAATTGGAATTATCCGTAACTCCCAACTGACTTCGCTCATGTATTATACATTTTGGTTAGCCTCTTGTAGAGGAGAATCCAATCCAACAATGTTATAATGTATAGAGTGTTCTATTTAAAAAAGGGGTGATCATAGGGGTGACCATAGGGAGATGGGGTTAAGTTATAACGTTTATTTTGAGCAAAAAGACGTCCCCCTTTATACAGTGTGGAACCCACTTATGGAATAAAATTCTTTATGTCATTATTTTAAAAAATTATAAAAAATGCCGAGGCACGTCAACTTTTGAATTGAGTTGTGCGTTATGTAAACATGAATTTAAATGTACAGGGTGATACACGCAAGTATGCCATAGTTGGTGTTTTTTTTAATGAAACTCCCTGTATATTTGCATATTTTTGAAATCCTCTGAATGAACCGATTCCAACAAACTAAATAAAGTATGGTCAATTATGAATTATACAGGGTGAAATTTTTATTTTTACAGTTATTAAACACATACATAAAAAACCTGATGTATTTGATTTTAATACATTAAAATAAATGCTCAGACTGTTCTCCACCTAGTTGTTGGCAATAGCACAGTCTCCTATAGAACTCCTCCTTAACTTTGTTCAAAGTTTGAGGTGAAATATTCCGTATTTCTGTAGTTATCCTGTCTTTGAGGTCTACAATGCTAGTTGGTTGTGTTGCATATACTTTGTTCTTGAGATAACCCCACAGAAAAAAATCTAACGGCGTAAGGTCTGGCGATCTAGCTGGCCACTCAATAGTACCTCTCCGTCCAATCCATTTATTGGGGAAGATTGCATCTAAATAAGTTCTTACCATTAAAGCATAATGGGGTGTTGCCCCGTCTTGATGGAACCAAATATTTTCATTCGGTAAGCTAGGATCTATTGCGTTGGGATATAAGTTTGCCAACGCAGGAATAACTTCTCTGCTGACCAATATCTACAGTTCTGTCGGCTTAACTCTCCATTCAATGTGAATGTTTTTTCGTCAGGTCAGAAAAAAGAATGGTACCAAGAGCTATCTCATTTCTGTTCAGCTTATTCATCAATCTTTCTCAGAAATCCATTCTACGATCTGGATCGTCTTCTGTTAACTCCTGCACAAAAGTTAATTTGTAGGGATGAAGTTTTTCTTTATGAAGAAATCTTAGAACAGTTGTATGACTACCATTATTTTCACGGGCAATTTGACGTGTACTTGAAGTTGGATTCCCTTCGACACTTAACAAAATATCCACTTTCACATCATCTTCAACGAAGTGTGGTTTTCTTTTCAATGATTTGACATGTCCAAGTTCTCTGAATTGTGCATGAATTTTAGACCCAGTACTTTGAGAAATATTAGGCAATTCGGGAAACCTGTGATTAAATAAGTTTGCCACTTCAACTTGACTTCTGCAGTTATCCCCGTACCCGCAGGCTTATTCTGTAAAAACAACAATTATTTTGCAACTAGCAACCGTTGCACAACGGTCGCGCAATCAGTCGCAAAATTTGATATTCTGTAAGGTAGTCGCGTCGCAATTGCTGGTTGCTGTCAAGATGCACTTTTACGTCATAAAACTAGCGCCACTTGCAATCGGGTAGCAATCAACGTAACTTAAATTGTCTGTAAAATCAGCTGATGAACAAAATAAACAAATGTAAAAAATATTTAATATGCATGAAAAACCAAGGAAGTCTACGAAACAGTGCCTTACATAACTAAAAGCAGTTGAAAATGGGTTTACAAATACTTTTTCAGATGATTTGTTTAAAAAAACAATATACCTACCTACTTCTATAGAAATAAAAGGTAAGTAATAAATTATAACATTTTGTCAATAATAAACATGTTTTATTTGTACAAATAGTAATTTAATGGGCTTACTAACTGCCCTCAGAAAAGTGGATACACCTACCCTAATATTTAATAACAATTACTAAATACGTAAAAACAATTTAACTATTATCTCTCTCATTACTAAGTACAAATAAAAACTAACTTTTCTGAGGGTAGTTAGTAAGTCCATTAAATTACTATTTGTACAAATAAAACATGTTTATCATTGACAAAATGTTATAATTTATTACTTACCTTCTATTTCTATTAAGAAAACTTGATTTTATTATCAAGCAACTCAACTACAACTACTAAAATTGTGATTGCTATTCGACAGTTGCAATCGCGTTGTAATTGCTAAAAAATTGCTTACAGAATACGTATTTTTCACATGAAACAACTGAAAAATGCACTTTTTTAGTTAACCAATTGCTCACTAGAGGCAGTTAACAAATAAATTGCGGTCGCGGTCGCAGTTGCTTCTTAGAGAATACGAAACTCGCGTTTGACAGCGACAATTGCGCAATTATCGGCAGTCGCAAGTTACAGAATAGGCCTGCCGATCATCATTAAAATCTCAATTCGGTGAGTCTCAGTTAAATATTTCATTGTTATGTCGACAAGGAAAGAGTGTGACAAAGATTTTACTTTTTCAGTATAAACTGTCAACACATCAACAACTGACAGAATAGAGAACAATCCACATTATTTACCGATTTTGTCTAATTATTGGCGTTTTTGGGCAATTTTTAGGTATTTATGAGAAAATTCATGGGCGTAGTAGGTTTTGTTTAATATACAAATAGGTATGTCTAATAATTAGTTAGTTTAGATTTTTGATAAATCCATATTTAGCTAATTTAAAAAAGTACCAATATTTCAAGTGTAATAAATTATTAATTTTAAAATTTCACCCTGTATAATTCATAACTGACCATACATTATTCAGTTTGTTGGAGTCAGTTCATTAAGAGGATTTCAAAAATATGCAAATATACAGGGCATTTCATTAAAAAAACAACACCGACTATGGCATACTTACGTGAATCACCCTGTACATTTAAATTTATGTTTACATAACGCACAACTCAATTCATAAGTTGACGTGTCTCGGCATTTTTTATAATTTTCTAAAATAATGACATAAAGAATTTTATTCCATAAGTAGTTTCCACACTGTATGATTTTTCTCGTGGTTTTTCATTTTTTCAGTTTTCATTGAAATGCTCTGTATTTTCTTATGTTGTTATTTTTTTAGATGGTTGGTTTATTACGAAACTCTAACTTCTTGTTTGCTTGTCTCAATCCTTACTTTTCCAAACATCAGTATTTTTGAGAATTACTATTCGGGATTTAAAGTTAATTAGAAAAAATTGTTACATAAGATTGCCTGGTCTATATCGAAATATGTAATAAACCCGGTAGAATATTACGTCTACCTGCCCCAAGCACCGCGTTAAACAGTGAGGCGTTTAATTATAAAGATATTTCACATGTCATAATAGATTAAATCTGTTGTAAACCTCCTAATTTAGGTGTCGGTCGAACAAGAGGTAGCTGTGGTCTGTTTTTATAATAAAATTGTTGTCGAAAGCAGAGTAGGTGGTACTCACTTCAAAGCGTTTACTATGTCACGTGCCTTCACTTTGCCGATTTACCATGAAAAGGAAAACAAAAGATTCGAGAATGATATTGATTAGTCCAATGGTCAATAAGACGTAAAAAAATAGTCAAGTTATACCAATCTACTTTCATAGTACCTGCTCCATTCCTATTTCCCTACAAGATTTTCTCTGGTGGAAAACTTGGAATCAATAAAGCAACCGTGAATTCCACTTTAGATTATTCCACTTCCTCATCACATTCTTCAATCACCTTTTATATAAAACTAGGTAGTGTTTTTTTTTGGAATACGCGCTAGATCCATTAGGAAGGAACTTTTGGATGAGGGTAAATTAGGTTAGTATTTGTAGTTTGCATTTGGCGGGAGAGTTTATGGATATCCTGTATATTTTAGTTTTTATTTACCGTTTCCATGAATTAACAAAAATAGCTTTTATTATAATTAGTTGAATTATAATTGAGGATTAAACGACTTACCTGTAGGAAGTTCAATCCTAATTATACGAGATTGGACACGTCCTCCTAGATCACCCTGTAGTGTACTTCTTATCACTGCTGTGCTCGCAAGTTTAAAGAGAATAAATAACCACCTACCTGGCCCGTACCTAAACCCGTCATTATGCTTCTGGAGTAGTTCGGATCGCCTGTGGGTCGGGTTTATCATAGCCTAGTTTCTTTTTAATGTGTTATTTTGCTATGAATTTTAGGGAGGGTTTGATCTAGGAGGACGTGTCCAATCTCGTATAATTAGGATTGAACTTCCTACAGGTAAGTCGTTTAATCCTCAATTATACTTCAATTGTACACGTCCTCCTAGATCACCCTGTAGATGTTTAAAGATATAAGTAGGCGATCCTCAAATAATAGACATCCAAAGGGATTTTTGCCAACATAATATATTTTAATACATAATTATATAGGTATTGGGTAATATGTAAATAAAGTATATAAAGTTATATGAAGCATATAAAGATACGAGTATACTGCATCTATTATAAGAACATTTCAACACTTAACTAAAGTAGTAAATACAACTTAAAATTATAAAAGCAACGGTAACATTACGAACTAATGAACAATAAATATCAATGAATTGTGGTTTATTTTTCCGTGCATAATTCATTTATGTAATTTGCAAAGGTCATTTCGTTAGCCGATACAGGTCTGTTATAGAACCTACAGAAAGTATTTGATTTCTGAGACCAACCTGCCGCGTTTCTTATACTCTCTATATATGTCCCTATTCTTAAGGCAGCGGAGGTGGCGGCGTGGCGAGTGCTATGCCCCTTAAACTTCTCAATGTTGATGCCACTCCATTTTAGTCCTTCTTTTATCCAACGGCTTAAAGATTGCGTCGAAGCTGGGTGGTGTGTTTTCTTGATGGTTAGTATGAGAAATTCTTCTTTCCCTCGAACTTCTTTAGTTCGATCCATATAGTGGAGTAAGATAGTAGCAGCACAGAGCTCTGGCTTTTCTTTGAAGAAGGGAAATATCAGTTGGGGCTGTATCTTCTTAGGTGCAGATGTTTTAAGTATATCGGTTATTTTTACTTCCAGCCCCTGTTGCGTGGCTCCGAGTCTTATTTTAGACAGGGTTTGGACCCTCTGTGCTGTACATAACGCTAACAATAGGGTTAGTTTAATCGTTAGCTTTTTAAGATCCAGGCTATCCAAAGGATGAAGTTTCTCTAACATAAGCAGCACTGGATGGGGGTCCCAGATTTCCTTGTATCTGGGAAAAGATGGTCTGGATTTATATACTCCCCTCATGAACCGCTCTACCACACTTGTTTTCCCTGCTTCTGATAATAAATTCAACGCTGACCTGTGTGTATTGATAGTTGAGTAACTTGCTCCATTTTGGAATTCTTGGGTCAAAAACTCTAGAACGTCTTGTATGGTGGGTCGATATATTTTGTCTGATTGTCCTTGACAAAAAGTCCACCACTTTAAAAAAGTTGAATTGTATTGCCTAATGGTGCTAGAACTTAAGGCCGCAATTGTTAGTTCGATGGCATTTTCTGGGATTTGCTGCTTCCTGTAGGCTTCCCTGAAAACATTGCGGCCCCCAGGGTAAGGCTGCGCCACAGCGGGTGAGGTTCCCTGCAAGGATTTAAAAGAAGATCAGACCTAGGATTGAAAATTATAATTTTAGAAACTAGCATTTTTTTCAATTTAGGGAACCATGCTTGTGATTTCCACATAGAAAAAACTATTATACTTTCTGACTCATCCGATTGCATTTTTTCAAGAACTTTCGACATAAGTGAGAAGGGCGGAAAAATGTAAGACTAAGTTTTTCCATGACATGGTGAAAGCATCTACTCCAGAGCTTTCAGGGTCTGGATGCCAACATATGAATTTTTTACACTTTGCATTCAAGTAACTAGCAAATAAATCAATTTCTGGGGTCCCTAGATTTAGCGTTGTATGTTGGTATGCTTTTGGGTGCAGAGAATACTCTGTTTCTGTAACCTTGGCTCGTGATGCTTTGTCGGCTCTAAAATTATCTTTTGTGTTAATATAAGATGCAAAGATAGAAATATTCTGCCCCTCGCACCATTGCCATATCTCTTTTGCTATTTTACTAAGTTTCCTGTATTTGACACCTCCCATTCTATTTATATATGAGATGGCTGTTTTCTTGCCCACCCGTAACAAGATATGGCAATTGTGTAAGTCTTTGGCAAAGGTTTTTAAGCCGTATAGTATTGCTTTCAGTTCTAAAAAGTTTATGTGCTTATCTTCATCATTTGATTCCCAGCAACCTCTTGCTTCATTTCCATTACAAATGGCGCCCCATCCTGTTCTGGAATCATCGGTGAAGATAGTGCAACTATAGCTTGGGCTTTTAATGTCATTTTCAAAATTGTTAATATTGTTTAGCCACCACATTAAGTCATTATTTAAACTACAAGGGATTTCCATCGTTTCATCATAATTTCCATTGGACAATTTCAGAGCAAGATATTTTTGTCGTTCGAACCCTTTGGTGTATAACCACCCATAGCGAGTAGCTGGGCATATAGAGATTAAATGTCCAATGAATCTTGAAAAGAGCCTAATCGTGGTTTTCTTTTGGTTTAATATTTTACTAGTAATAATTTGAATTTTTTGCTTTTTGTCTTTTGTTGGATACATTGTCATTGTTTTTGTATTAAAATTAAAGCCTAAGAATTGTATTTTTTGTGTTGGATGTAAGCAGCTCTTATTCAAGTTTATCAAAAATTCTAATCTTCTGAAAATCTCGGTAGTGCATGATATGTTTTCAAAACACTCTGTTTTATTTTTGCCTAGAAGTAGTGCAAGTTACGAAACGTAAACCGTCAACGTTAACATTAATTTTAGTCAACTAAGCTTTTATGCCAGATCTTATAAATTTACACAAATTGTGAATTAAGCCAGATTGTTTGTAACCTTAATATAATAAACGTCTCAATTTTGTAGTTTTTCGTTTTTTTAAAAAGTATTTTTCGAAGTGAAGAAACATTTTTGGCGCAGTCAGTAGGATTTTCGGAAATTAAACGTATAGTACGAGTGATTTTTAGTTTCAACGATTAACCGAAAATTTGAACTTTAAGTTGTCGTTAGTTCGAGAGTATATCGAATTGTGAACTGTTAAATCCGTTTGAGTGAATATCGATTGGATCCCGATAGTTCCAGACAACCGATCACCAGCTTCGAGGAAGAAAGAAAAACGAAGATTACAACCTGGGTACAAAACAGCATCGTTTGGACCTTTAGGAATTAGAATAAGCTAGAAGTAAGAAAATGAGAAGAGTAATTATATTGTAAGTAAGCTCAGTTATTTCCTTAATTTTCCTTTGTCCTTTGATAGTAAAAGCATATATTTTAAAGATTTTTATGAGTGATCTAGAGATAAGACAATTAGAAAGTTTATTAGAAAATAGTTTAAGCTTAGTCGATACAGATTCTTCAAATAATTTGCTAGAAATTTCTTTAGATTTAGAGAATTTTATCGATAATTTAAATATGACTACTCCAGCAGTTAACTATTCATTGCTTAAATTATATTTAGACTCTATTCCATGTTATGACGGAAACCCTCATACTTTAACTATATTCATAGGAAATTGTGAAAGTCTCATTTCAGTATTCGCTAGTGAAATTGATGTAGCTTTGAACACCTTTTTGTTAAAAGCTATTATTGGTAAACTTACAGGGCGAGCTCAAATGTTAATTGGTTCCCGAACCGAATTAAGAACTTGGAATGCAATTAAAGATTCTTTAAATTTAAGTTTTGGCGATCAACGGAATATTGATTGCCTAGTTCAAGATTTAATTAATTTAAGACCTTTTAGAAATGAACCTCCGTATAACTTTGGCATGCGTTGTCAAGATGCACGCAGTTTAATTTTTTCTAAATTAAATTCATCCAGTAATATTAGTGATAGTGAACGTAAAATTCATCTTGAAAATTACGATAATTTAGCTTTAAAAACTTATATACAAGGTTTACCATTACAAACAAATGTTCGATTACGATTACCAAATAATTTAGAAAAAGCAATGAGTTTAGTTATCGAAGAAGAAAATTTTATGTATTCAACCCATAGAAATAATAACTTAAATTCTAACAGCACTTTTAGACCCAGTTTAAGAGTAACACCAGCTAAAAATCCCAATTATCGACTACCAAGTCCTACATTTTCACCAAATTTCAGTAATTTACAATCTTATCAATCAATGCCACAATTACCTCCTCCAATTATACAACAAAACCCACTACCTCGTCCACCTTTTGTAAGTTCGTATCAATTTAGACCAAATTTCCATACTAATAATAATTCCAATTTTAGTCCCAAAAATAAATTTCCTACTCAACGTACCCCCGTTTTTCAAAACTTAAATCATCAACAAAATTTCCAAAATCAAAATCGTCAACCAATTTTTCAAAATCAAAATAGCCAAAAACCAAATAATCGACCCAGCAATCTCCAAAATTATAGACCAGAGCCCATGGACACATCTTCAGGAAATACTAGATTCCAGCCTAAACCAAACTTTATATCAACCGAACTTTATAACCAAACTATTAATAATCCAAACCAATATCAATATACTAATGATAATATTCAATCTAACAGCTCATTTGAACCCCAAAATCTAAATCCAACAGAAACTTCGAATGACATTGATCCTTATTCTCATGAACCGGAAATACAATACTCTCGCGATTATAATAATTATCCATCTACATATGTTAACAACAGTGTAACAGATTATCAAGAAATAGATACATATGATGACCCTGAACTTCTGGAAACTGCAAATCAGGATTTTACCCGAGTCACACATTCACACAACCAGACATAATACTTTTGAATGCATTAAAAGCAAATTTACCTTTTATCAAAATTCCAGAAATTAACGCAAATTTTTTAGTTGATACCGGCAGTTCAAAATCTCTTATCAATCCAGATTTAGCTTACAAGTTTTATCAAAATCGCATTTTTAAAGAACAATTCAATATTCAAACAGCACACAATATTTCTTATCATGATGAGGTCGCTTACATTCCTTTATTTAAGATTTTTAACTTGAAAGAATTTCATAAATTTTATCTCTTTAAATTTAGTAACAGATTTGATGGCATAATTGGTGTAGATTTGTTAAAACAATTGAATGCCAATATAAATGTTAATCAAAAACGAATAATTACTCCAAAAGCAGTTATTCCCTTAATTTTTGACTCAAATAGTGACCCCACTTATATTAAAAATCATTCTATTATTATACCAGGTCGTTGCCAACAAGTTGTCAAAATTCCTGTTACCGAATCAAATGGCATAGGTGTACTTGAATATGAAAATTTTGGAAAAGGTCTCGAAATGCCAAAAGCTTTGGTAAATATTTTTAATAACTTTGCAATAACAACTATTATTAACAGTAATGAAAATTCAGTTAAATTAGATATTAATGAACCTTTCAAAATTGAAATTTTAAACTTAGTCGAAGTTAATTTTGTCGAAAAAATTGATTCCGATTCTCAATTATCAATTCCACAAGATAATAAACTTAAAGCAAATTTAAAACATCTTAGACTTTCCCACTGTAATGAAGAAGAGAAAAATTCTATTAAAAATCTTTGTTTCCAATATCGAGATATATTTTATTGCGAAGGAATACCATTAAGTTTCACTAATCAAATAAAACATAAGATAAATTTAACAGATGATAGCCCTATTTATGCAAAATCTTATCGATTTCCCGAAATCCACAGAGAAGAAGTAAATAGACAAATTACAAACATGCTAGACGAAGGTATTATCGAACGTTCCACTTCCCCCTTCTCTTCACCAATTTGGATTGTACCAAAGAAAATTAAACGAGAAAACTATTTAAAATCGATACCCTATACCACGAATACACGAAATATTAGACAAATTAGGTAGAGCAAATTACTTTACGACACTCGACCTTGCTAGTGGTTTTCACCAAATCGAAATTGACCCACAAGACGTTGACAAAACTGCTTTTAGCACTCCCCAAGGACATTTTCATTTTAAACGTATGAGTTTCGGACTTAAAAATGGTCCATCAACATTTCAAAGTGTCATGGACAATGTACTACGAGGACTGACAGACGAATCTTGCATAGTTTATTTGGACGACATTTTAATATACAGTACATCCCTTCAGGAACACCTAGAAAGACTAAAATCCGTATTTAATAGACTTAGACAGCACAATTTAAAAGTTCAACTTGATAAATCTGAGTTTTTGCAAAAGACAATAATGTATTTAGGACATGTGATTACCCCCGACGGCGTAAAGCCAAACCCAGACAAAATTTCTGCTATCAAAAATTATCCATTTCCTAAAACACAAACAGAAATAAAACGTTTCTTAGGACTTTTAGGCTATTATAGACGTTTTATCCCTGACTTTGCTAAAATTACGAAAACTTTGACAAAATGTTTGAAAAAGGACTCAAAAATTTTACATGACGAAGAATTTATAAATTCATTCCAAATTTGTAAAGAAATACTAACTAATGACCCTATTTTACAATACTCGGATTTTTCTAAGACATCTTTACTTACGACAGACGCTAGTAAATATGCAATCGGTGCAGTTTTATCCCAAGGAAATGTACCTAACGATAGACCCATTGCATTTGCTTCACGGACCCTAAATGAATCCGAAATAAACTATTCAGTTATCGAAAAAGAATTGCTTGCCATTGTATGGGCATGTAAACATTTCAGGCCATATTTATATGGAAGACAATTTCACATTTATACAGACCATAAACCTCTTTCTTGGCTATTTAGTCTTAAAGAACCTAACTCAAAATTAGTTAGATGGCGTTTAAAACTAGAAGAGTTTGATTACAAAATATTCTATAAAAAAGGCACATTAAATTCTAACGCTGATTGTTTATCCCGAATACCTATCAATGCATTAGAAACCGAATCAGTGATTAATAACCCCGGAAATTCACATGACGACATTCTAGATTTCTTACAGCAACTGGCCGAAACTATTCCCACAGACCCTCAACCTTCTACTAGTAATACGAACCCATCCAAAATAAATATTTTATCTGACATTCAAATGCATAAGCCCACAAACACACAAGAAAACGATGAACGTAATAGTTTAAACACACCAGAACCCTTTTGGACAAAAAATGACTCTGACGACTCTGACGACTCTGAAACAAATCATTCAGCAACTGAAAATACTAGTAATGGTATACCGATCCTTGACGAAATGATAAATAATAAGGTACACCAAATTCTTGTTTATCCAAACTATTCAAAAACAGATGTTTCCCACGAAACATACGAAAATCAAAAAATTATGAAAATCAAAATTCCAGAAAAAGACAATGAAAGTTTTATTTTTCACTTTATTGCCGAATACACAGATTTGAACAAAACTTTTTATATGTACTTCCATAATGAAAATTTATACCGTGATTTCAATAACGTTTATTTGAAACATTTCTCTGCGAACGGCCCAAAATTAATTAAATGCACCCAATTAAAGAATACAATTAAAGACAAAGAGGAACAAATCATTTTACTAAGAAACTATCACGAAGGCAAAACCAACCATAGAGGAATCAATGAAACTTTAGAACGATTACGCAACCTTTACTATTGGAAAAATATGAAAATTACAGTAACGAATTATATTAATAGTTGTACCATTTGTTAAAAGAATAAATATACCAGACAAACCCCCTATGTTCCTATAGTGTTAACAGAAACAGCTAGTAAACCCTTCGAAATTATTCATATGGATGTCTTCATCTATGACGGCAAAAACTATCTAACTCTAACCGACGCCTTTACTAAATTTGCTCAAGCTATCTTTATTCCAGGTAAATCTGCAATTCTCATTAGTAAAGCACTTATTAAATATTTTGTTTCTTTTGGCGTTCCCCAATCAATAATAGTAGACAGAGGCACAGAATTTAATAATGAAACAGTCAAAGATCTTTTAGCATTACATAAAATAAAAGTACATTTTACAACAACAGGTCACCACGAATCAAATTCAATAGCTTAAAGATTACATTCTACTCTGGTAGAACACTTACGACTTTTAAGAGAAATTTACCCAGACGAAAATGACTTAATGGACTATGCAATAATTGGTTACAATAATTCAATACATAGCTCCACAAATTTTACACCATTCGAACTTACCTTTGGACATACTCATTCTAGAAACCCTAACGAAATATTTTTGACTCAATCATTTTACACCGACTACGTTACTAACCATAAAGAAAGATTAAAACACATATACAAAGTACAAGAAAATTTAGACAAGAGAAAACAGAAAGTAATAGAAAAAACAAACACACAAGGTGACACAAACCCAGAATTTAAGTTAGGTCAAACTGTATTCAAAGTTAACCCTAAAAATAGAAATAGAAAAGATAAAAGATTTTTAGGACCTTACAACATAACAAAAATATTAGATAGAAATAAAGTTGAAATATCTAGAAAATTATTAAAAAGAAAAAAACTTACATTAGACAAACAAATAATACATATTAAAGAACTAAAGAAACCTCCCGTTGTAGGTTCCTCTACTGGACCACCGTCACAGGACTAGACACACCCAAATTTCACAATCTAAATGATAATCCTGGTCTTTATCCCTTTCACAAAGGAAACGCACAAATAAAATCAAACTATTGGACGTTTATACAAATATTTGACATTACAAACATAACCATAGAATTTCTTTTGTTAAAAGAACAATTTAATAATATTCATGACTCCCTATCTAAATCTCCTAGATTTTTTAACTTTACTGAACACTTTAAAAACTCTTATCACATGATTCAATTTATCGAACATAAAATATCACTCCAACTGAATCAATTAAACCCATTTTGGAAAACTCGATCACGAAGATCATTATTCTACGGACTAGGATCTGCAGTAAAATTCATAACAGGAAATTTAGATCAAAATGATGCAAAACGATATGATGAAGCCATTACATCCTTATCCAGCAATCAAAACCAATTAAAATCTCTTATCGAAAACCAAATTACTTTACTCCAATCATCCATTAAAAACTTTGAAAATAATTCTAAAATATTAGCTCATAACCAATTAATATTAAGCTCACGTATTAATTATTTACAAAATTTAATTAGAGATGTAAAAATTGAAAACGTGGAAACTTACCATTTTTTTGCAATAGAACAAATCGTTTCACAATTTTCTATTAGCTTTCAAATAACCTACAATATACTTGAAGTAATTGAAACAGCTATTAGCTTTGCAAAACTTAACACTTTTCATAATTCTATAGCTGATCCCAAGGACTTATTTTCTGAAATCTTAGAAGTCAGTAAAAATATCGACAACGATAATAAATTCCCAATTGAATTAAAATATTTTACTACTCGAAAAAATTATTGAAATTAAAAGTTATAGTAACGGTAACAAAATTATGTTTATACTTGAAGTACCTATTGTTGAAAATTCAGAATATACAATTACTATCATCTTTATTCTTTACCCACTCCATCAACACAATCCTTCAAAACCATTATACCAAAGTCAAAATTTATCCTTTTAAATGAGCAATACTACGCCTTCTCAGACTCAAATTGTGAAGAAGTATCCCAAGAAGAATTCCTATGCACAGATCTTCAGAAGCTACCAATGACTTTACATGTACCTTGTGAAGTCCAACTTATTAAATATTATCAATCAATAAACACATGTCAACAAATTCCAGCGAAAATCAGTAATACCAAAATTCAGAAAATAGAAGAAAACCAATGGATAGTAATCACTCCATCTCATGTGGTTGCTTCCCAAAAATGTGGTAAAGTAATAAACAATATCCCATTAAACGGTAGTTATATAATTGAACTAAATAATCAGTGTGTAGTTTCAATAAACAATATTACATTGAAGACTTTT
Organism: Galerucella tenella; assembly: GCA_910591685.1. Classification (NCBI taxonomy): domain Eukaryota; kingdom Metazoa; phylum Arthropoda; class Insecta; order Coleoptera; family Chrysomelidae; genus Galerucella; species Galerucella tenella. The sequence goes on along the minus strand of CAJUYH010001236.1, from coordinate 33,727 downwards.
GCAAGTAAAATGCCATATTTTAAAAGTGTAGAACTTCCCAAGTTACAATTTTCAAATGAAAACTCAAAAGCGAACTCTTTCAACTTAAGTAAAGTGCAAATAGATTCAGTGAACTTAGACGAACTTAGTAATATTCAAAATGTGCTCCAAGAAGACAAAATCAAACTAACAAAATTGGACTTACCTTCTGTAAATTTTCAAAACATTAGCTTCTACACTATTTTATTATATGTTATAGTTTTTTCAAGTATAGTTCTACTAGCTGTCAATATCATTAGAAGAAAACATAAGAAAACCAGTCAGAAAAATACAAAAAACCAGGCAAACAAGGACTTCAAGAATTTCCCAGTGATTTCGAACTCTGAAGAAACTCCATAGTTCTCTCTTAGGCCGGAGGAGTTACGAAACGTAAACCGTCAACGTTAACATTAATTTTAGTTAACTAAGCTTTTATACCAGATCTTATAAATTTACACAAATTGTGAATCAAGCCAGATTGTTTGTAACCTTAATATAATAAACGTCTCAATTTTGTAGTTTTTCGTTTTTTTAAAAAGTATTTTTCGAAGTGAAGAAACATTTTTTGCATCATCTAAGTAAAAGACAGACGTTAACTTTCGCTCCCTGAGATGTCTTATTACAGGCCTTAGTAATTTAGTAAAAACGTAGGGCGCTGTAGATAGACCAAAGGGAAGGCACTGGAACTCAAATAATGAATTTTTAAATGCAAATCTTGAAAACTTCTTGTACTTTTGGGCGATGGGTACTAAAAAATAAGCATCTTTCAAATCTATGGATGCTAGGTAACAGTTTTTGAACATAAGATTTTTTGCTGTTCGAATATCCTCAAGTTTGAAGTGGGGAGGAGATAAGAAAGCATTAAGTTGTTTGAGATTCAATATGAACCTATACTCGCCATTCGATTTTTTCCTCAAAAAATACTTTGAGAGAAATTGACCTTTACATTTTTCTACACATTTTATAGCCCCAGTTGTAATGAGGCGTTGTATGCTGTTTGAATAAAGCTTTTCTGATTTTTTACTGAATGTTTGTGGCTTAGTCGGTGTATATTGATAGGGCCTTTTAGTGAACGGTATTTTGTATCCCTTTACCCAGCCAAGTATTTGTTGGTTGGTTTTTATTTTTTCCCAGTCGTTATAAAACAGCTTTATTCTCCCAGCATACTTGGTCTCTAATGTTACCTCTAGTGGTATCTGGTTCCCTCCAGCTGCCTGATGTACTTGTACTGGAAGCCTCTGTATTTCGCTTTCGGCTGATGGTTGTTTCTGGCGTATGTTCTCTTGAATGCTGATGTCTTGTTGCCATTGTAGCTGGCTTTCTGCTATTTCTTTTCTTATTTCCATCGGCTTTTGGAGGCGTGGCCCTTGGAGTTTTTTGAATTCGAGGAGTAAGAAGCTCGCATTTCTTTAGCTGATAGTTCCAGATTATTTGCAGATTTGCATTTCTCCCCAAAGTCCTCTCCAAATAGCATGTTATCTCTGTTTTGATCAGATTCTATTTTCAAAATTTTGCTATTGAAGTTTGGGTACAGCTGGAACTTCCTGTGATTGGTCATAGCATGGTGAATAGAACATAGCATCTTCCCCGCCTCAACAAGGTGTGCTAGGTTTGGGTCTGGTGTATTGGAATTTGCTTCCGTGCTCTCTAGAGTTTTAGATAGCATTGCACCTAATGCACTGATACCTTTACCTAGTTGGTTCTGTAAGTCCATGACAAATGCGTCTTTTTTCGCATCTGTCGCGTTGATCATTGCTTGAACCTCCGGATTTAGTATGGGAGCTTCCAAGAGAAGGCAATTTTTTGGAATTTGTTGATTGTCGAACAATTTTGATTTTATTTCCTTCTCTATACCTTGGCGCAAGTAGCTAGTCCATCTGCTTGCTAGGTTGCCATATATTTCTGCTCCGTACGTTTTTTCCCGAGAAGGATCCTCGCCAAGAATGTCCGTCATGTTATCTATGTCTACTTCGCCATTGCTGCTGCTAGAACCATGTTCTGATACACTGTACTCATTACTTTTAGCTGTTGACGTGGATGAGTCCGAATCTGAGCCTGTGAAGAAAAACTGTTCTATAGTTCCTATAACCCTGAACTAGAGCCAAATTAATATTACTACGGCACTGTCGATTTCACAAAAGCCTATGAAGTATTTTTAGTTTTATTTATCGTACCCTGTATATTTCACAGGGTGTGTACGAGTTGATTTAAGAGGTATATTTTTGCGACCATGTTTATTTTACGTATGGCCCGTCAGTTAATAGGTTTAGTGCATTAATCTGTTGTCTCTGTATATTTCACAGAGATCTATAAGGCCGAAGTAAAATCAGTTCGTTGCCATGATAATTTCTGCAGACACTGTATATTTCACAGTTATCTATCAACACGAAACTCCAACGCATTTAAATACGTTTGTCCACGACCACCTAATAATAAGTCAATATTTTACCTCCTAACTAAAGGTATATGGTACCCATATATCAACTGTCGTGAATTATGGTTCATAATACACTGTAGTGAATTATGGTTCATAATACACTGTAGTGTATTATGGTTCATAATTCACGACTAGAGATGGGGGTACAATATGAAATAAACTATTATAGTGTAACTATTGTTAATGTGATGACCCATATTTTTAATCCCTTTGAAGGGAAAAGCCGCCCAATGGCTTGCATAAATTTTTTTTATAAATTCGAATATTGTGAAATAATGCTTTTCAAATGTAATTCAAATTAATATAGTGGATTAAAATTAACCTGTATAAAATTTGTAATACAATTCAAGGTCATCACATTAACATTAGTTACACTATAAATCTGTGTATTTTGTTCAGGAAATTTGTTTCTGACATATATCGTATCTATAAAATATTGTAATTTTTAGTATTGATACTTTTCATAACGATATTTTCTAATATTAAGTATTTTAAAACAATATATTTATAACGGTACGTTGTATTGATACTTTCTACAGTATCGCCCATCTCTATATATGTCAAATTATTTGAAGTAGCTGCCACAACATTTTGAGGTTAGTAATATGCCAAATCGCTACTGACTTTTATTTATTAATAAATAAATTAAGTGTCGTGGACAAAGTATAGTATTCTACTCGCAATTTATGGCCATAATTCACTTGGGTGACTTGCGCCCCTCGCCTGCGGCTCGTGACGCAAACGTCACCCATCGTGAATTATGACTATCAAAAATTGCTCGTTTAATAATATACTATTTTGGACTCTTTAGCTTATCGCTTGGAGAGAAAAAAGGTAAACCGATAAAACCGGCTTGCATGAATCATGGACATCGACAAGTAGAGGAAAATGCTATTTTCTTTGGTCTTATTCGTCTGTAAGTTGACATTTTGGTGGTTCTCTTTTAACTAAAATAATAAAAGGTTGATACGGTTAAAATTTTAATTACTTGATTCGTATTTTTTAAGTTTTTCTTCCAACCGTCTCATTTTCCTGCGAATTCTAGACGCTCCTTCTGCTTTTCTTTCTTGGTACTTTTTATGATTCCCCATTTTGTTGGATTTTAAGCACACACTTCAAATTTGGAATTTAGAATTTAACAGTTCACTGCTTGTCGTGCACGATACAGCGCAAGAAGTATAATGGCGGGTTTAGGTACGGGCCAGGTAGGTGGTTATTTATTCTCTTTAAACTTGCGAGCACAGCAGTGATAAGAAGTACACTACAGGGTGATCTAGGAGGACGTGTACAATTGAAGTATAATTGTAAAAGATGTAGCAAAATAAAACTATATATCTATATTCACGTTAGATAGGAGTAGGCAAAAATTTTGACACATACAGGAAACTAATTGGTAGATATCACAGAATATTAATTATTCTAACGCTTCATCAGTTTTGAGAAATATTTTTCAAAGACACTGACCGTTCAACTAAGAAGCAACAACTACTTCCCTGGCTATAGGCGCCGACGGATATTGAATAGGGTACAAGCATAAATTTTGCTATTGGTGGGAATTGACGCTTTATCAGGTCTCCAACACCTTGCATTCCTATTTTTTCAAAAAAATATATAAACTTTACTTTTCTTTAAAAATCATAAAATTTGTCCACCAAAACACGCTTTACGTCATAAAGATGGCTGCCCCATGAAGTGACGTCATTTGTTTACGTTCTTATTCGTGTATCACGCTCTGAGTTCTTGTGACCTAATTTGTTTCTGAAAGCTTTAAAAATGAGTAAAGCCGAAAAAAAAACTGTATTCCAAGTATTGCATTGTTCCAGTGTGTAAATCAACGTCTATTAAAACTCCAGAGAAAATATTTGTTACTTTACCTAGTGGTGCAAGCAATAATACACTTAAGAGAAGGGCATTATGGTTGCAAGCTATGCGTCGAAACAAAGACGATATTTCGACAAATACTACTATTTTTGTTTGTGAAGACCATTTTAATGTAAGTACCTACTAAGCTGGTAATTTTTATTCTTAAATAGTTTGAGGTTATGTACCTATATGTCTAGGAATCAATCATAAAAACATCATTTTTTTACGACCAGACATCGAAATATGGCTGGTATGTATTATATAAATAATACATAGTTTAAATCGTACTTACGATAATGCTTTAACTCCTCTTATTTCCTCTGCATTAAAGCAGCTGTTTGACTTCATAAATTCAAGCAGCATAAATGAGTCTACTTTGGGCAAGTTATCAGTTTGTGCTTTTACAAAACCTTCGCTAGCCATATCTTTACTCACAGAATATGAAAGAATCGTGACTGAACACTGAACTAGTATATAAAATATATTCTTCTAAAAGTTTTAAAATATCCTCGGAAATATCGAATATTCATGTCCACTTTCCACTTTACGTTGACTTTTAGAAATAAAAAAAGCACATACAAACACGTAATGGTCTCAAACAAACATATAAATGATATTTTTACATCGATGAAGCAATTAATAGTTGATTAAAATACAATATAAACACTCAACTACACATAACCTAATGCAATACCGGCCATATTGACATAAGTAAACACAAGAGATATGACATCACACATATCATCGGTATCGTTCGGAAATACTCGGGTTGTGGTCGGAAAGTGCATTGAAATTTGAATTTTATTTAAAATTTAGGAGTAATTTCCAATGGAAACTGGTTCATTTCCTATTATTAGTTATTTTTGATATCATATTTACTATTATAAATTAATATCCAAGCAAAATATGAAATATGCGTGTACTCTATTACACTCCAAAGTCAAACGGGGTTGGTATATCTACAGAATAATTATTAATCTGTGATATCTATTGGTAACGCGCTTTATTAAATACGACAATACCAACCCCGTGTGACTTTGGAGTGTAATTCAATATACGTCGGGGCCTATAGCCCGGGAAGTAGTTTTTGCTTCTTAGTTGAACGGTCACTGTCTTGGAAAAATATTTTTCAAAATTTATAAAGCGTTAGAATAATTATTATTCTGCGATATCTATTGGTAACGCGCTTTATTAAATACGAAAATATTACAGGAAACTGTAATAATACTTTTAAGAAATCAATTATTCTCTGTTGTTTGCATCGAATTGTTCACGGATTTTTTTCTGGGCAGACCTCCGCGCCTCTGGAACTATGGGTTGAATCCACCTGTTTTTTATTTGTTATCATTAACTTTTCTTTGCATTGATGCAAGTAACTAAATTTAGAAAGTTATATAGGATGGTGTGACCCACTTTTTTGAGCGATCGTATCTTTGAAAATGTGTTAAATTCACTTTGGAACCGGTGCCAAATTCTTTCTCCAAGAACAGAAAATTTATATGCTTTCACAAAATAATAGTATTTAATCCAACATTTATCACTCACACATAGGAAGCGGTTTACAGTTGCAAATAGCCAATCTCAAATTGTATAAAATATTGCTGCAATTAAACTACTAAGCTGTGTTACGGGAAATTATATAATATTAAGTACTTTTCTTCGACAAATATGTCCATCACATAATAACCGCTTACTTTAAACATACTTAATTCTTCGTCTACGTGTTGACACAAAGTAATTTTACAAATTCTATTGACCATCACGCACTTTATGTATACGTCGTTCAATTGATAATGTTTTTAGTTTGGTTCCAGCACTGTATAAATGTAAATCTATTGAAGGCGATATTCAATAGTGAATACAATTCATGTGTCATCTGACCCTTTTTGTACTGTTTTAATTGGCTGAAAGAGGCTATCAAACGTAATCGTTCATTATTATGGCCCACTAATGACAAAAATGAATACTGTCAGTTTTGACATTCAAAATATGGCTGCGTAAAATTTACCGAGAATGCATCAAAAACCAGGCTGAACTAGGTGGGATGACGCGAATGAAGTCAACATACAACAGTTAATAAATTTGAGAATCCCAAAAAGCACACAAAGCAATAAAAAGTCACAGTGGAATCAGTTTACGCAATTCTGTGTATCCAAAGGTATTAAAAAGGATAAAAATATGATTCTGAAAATTTCATGTCGTTCTCCTAATATAACCAATTACACAAGCATACCGTAGCGGGGCGAAGACAATGACTGTGACGTCACCGCATATGAAAGTTAGTAATTACGCTTCTGACTGTAACGTGCCTTGCGTAGAATTTATTTATTTTGAATTACTCGCAAAATTTTGTGTAAATGAAATAAAATGTGTGGACTTAATTTTAAAATAGCAGACTCATTAAATCTTGCTAAGTGGACTTGCTAATGATTATAGAGTTTTTAAACCAAAAACACGAGTTTATTAAATTATAATTTTATACTATGTGACACATCGTTTTGGCTGTTTTCCGGCCAGAATGATTAAAAATGTCAATATTTTCATAAATACATGCTCTCAAATGATATACAGGATGATTCCAGATGTTTTATTTTATTCCTGGTATGGTGGACAAAGTTACGGAGATAACTCTATTATAGGTTACTCAGTTGCATCCAAAATTGCGATTAAAATGTATGCCTTAGAAATGTTAAAATTTACAAGAGGTTGCATGTAAAAATTTAATACCATTTTATTTGTGTACGTAAAATACTTGTTTTTGACCATTATCATAAAATATCTACGATTTTCCATTAACTTATGCCCTAAATGTACTACATCGTTTGAAAGTTTATTAATTGTACTAACAAATTATAAAAATACTTATAGGGTGATTCATTTAAAAATTTTGAGATATTGCTTGATTTGCGTTTTGTTTCACCCTGTAATAAAGAAGCCACAGATAAAAAAGTAATTAATACTGAGTACAGCCAATGATGTGTGTATGACATTTGAATACAAAGACCTGTTAATTTACTTTAATTTACTGTTTTGCAGAGTGTTAAAGAGGAGGTCTTTTTTGCTAATAATTGGCCATATCTTTGTAAAACACCCTTATAATATATTAGAGTGCTATATTTTTGGTGAGATCTTTTCGATTCTTGAACAAAATATAGTACGTTCCATTTAAAATAATGTAAGTTTGTGCTGCTACGTGGTTTTGGAACACCTTGTAGAATCGAAAGTATTTTCAAAATAAGCCCTCAATAACTGTATTAGCTCACACAAAATTATAAAGTTCTATCTCTCACCACTCTCTCTCCGATGTCAGAAGATTGCCCCACCCTGTGTAATATATACCGACCATATTTCGATGTGTGGTCGTAAGAAAATAATGTTTTTATGGTTGATTTCTAGACATATAGGTACATAACCTCAAACTATTTAGGAATAAAAATTACCAGCATAGAAGTAGGTACTTACATTAAAATGGTCTTCACAAACAAAAATATTGGTATTTGTCGAAATATCGTCTTTGTTTCGACGCATAGCTTGCAACCATAATGCCCTTCTCTTAAGTGTATTTTTGCTTGCGCCACCAGGTGAAGTAACAAATATTTTGTCTGGAGTTTCAATAGACGTTGATTTACACTCTGGAACAATGCAATACTTGGAATACAAAGTTTTTTTTCGGCTTTATCCATTTTTAAAGCTTTCAGAAACAAATTAGGTCACAAAACTCAGAGCGTGATACACGAATAAGAACGTAAACAAATGACGCCATTGGGCGCGTCATCTTTATGACGTGAAGCGCGTTTTGGCGGACTTTAAAATTTTATGATTTTTAAAGTCGTTTTAAAAGTAAAGTTCATATTTTTTTGAAAAAATAGGCATGCAAGGTGTTAGGAGACCTGATAAAGCGTCAATTCCCACCACTGGCAAAATTCATGCTTGTGCCCTATTATCTAATTAAAAAGATCCAAAAACGTTTTGGAGCACAATTAATCGATTCCGTAAAGGAAAAACTGTTAAATTATCACTGTCCCTTTCAGTCTAAGTTACTAAGGTTTCCACTCAAGTTATTTTAAATAGGCTGAAATGTTTCCAATTATACCCGAAAGCCAGTCCGGTTTCCTAATGTCTTAATCGTAAAGACCTGGCACTTTTTGTAGACTTCAGGCGAGCATTTGATTCCCTAAATCACTCCTGGCTTTGGCGAAATCTATATTACGAAGGTCTTAGTACAAACATTATTTCCATAATTCGTAATTTATACAGTTATATAGTCAAAGTCATCGCGGTGTAAGCATTAACCACAAGAATGAAAGTACTATTCTGCTCTATGCTGATGATCAACTTATTGGAACTTTAGTTACGTTACGTACGTTAGGTGGGTCTGACCGTTACGTTACTTGGAGCGAGGGAGGTCGCGATGCATAAGATCTGACCGTTACGTTACGTTGTTACGTTATGTGTCTTGAGCACGTGGGCTCTCGCGCTCTCTCCTCAGTCTCAGAGCTAGTCCCTCGGCGCAAAATGTTGATTGTCAGCATACATTGTATTATTAATTACAGTTAATAGAATACTTAAAATGTACTTTGTGCCAATCAACTTAATGATAAGATTTTTTTAATTAATACTACTGTATATTTTTGTTAAATGAATTTTCATCCAGAGTAAAATAAATTCTTATATTAATATGTGTATTTATTTATTGATTCAAAAAAATTTCATTATTGCTTAAAAGGAACTAAAGTTTCTACCGTGTGTCCCGCGACACGTTCTACCTTTTCTTGCACATTCTCACATTGACCTTGGCAAAAAGTTAAAAAGATTAGAACAATACTTAGATCACTCACCCAGTTGAGGTCGTTTGATCTCTGTGAATAAGCAAGCTGAGTTTCTATTATCGTATTTTCTAAATTATATCTAATAAAGCTGAAGTGCTTCTTGTTGTAAAGTATTATATTTTTGTGAAAACAATAAAGATTGAATTGAATTGAATTGAATTGACCATTGGAAAGATCTAGTACTTACTAGACAATTAAATATACTTGTGGGAGACTTCAACCTGTCAAATAAATGTCAAAGTAAGACTGCACTAAGACTGTATTGACAGGACCCTGTCGCTGAATGGGCGGAAACTACGTAGCTAATGAGAAATTTTCGGCATAAAAGATTGCTGCTTCAACTCCATCCTTATTCTTGGACCCATCGTTGAAAGTGCGAATCTTGATATTGCGATAGGAAAGGTATTATTATAGTATTTCTAGAGATTTCTTTGGAATATATTGCCTCTTCCAGTTTTTACCCATTTAGGAACTTGTACTTCAATGAAAATATATTTCTCAGGATAAAATTCTATTTCTTGTCGATTAAGGGGCACACCCCAGATTTTAATATACATGCTGTGGTAATCACTGAAATCAAAGGCGTCAATGTTGAAGTAAAAGTATTTTTAAACATCGTTTTTCGTTTTGCCCCCTTCTGCTGAAATGGTTATAACCATGTATATATTTTTTTTAAAGGAGCCGTCCCTTCGCCGGCACCTCCTCAGCCTCTTGGGATTATTGTGGATTCTCCTAACATTCTGACTACAGCCTATTCAGCCAATCCGTTCCCTGTATTAGCTCATATAGGTTCTTTACTGGTTGGTTGTAGAAATCTTCTGGAGTCATTTGGGATCTTCCATTTAGTTTTTGCCTCCTGTGGTTCAGCGTCTCACAGTTGCATAATATGTGCAGAGCTGTTTCAGTGTCCTTTTTGCATCTCCTGCATGTGAGGTCTCCGTTATACAGCTATTTTGTTCAGGTGCTCCTTTGTGGGAAAGTCTCCCATGAGAAGCCCCGTTATGGTGCATAGTTTGTTCCTGCTCATTTAGAGCAGTTCTTTTGCTACTTTTTTGATAGTTCTTTTATAAATTTCTTCCCATGTGTATGCCTGGGCGTATTCTTCCAGAGTTTTATGGATTGTTCTTTTACCCACCCTTTTAACCATGACCTAGTGGAGCATCTGGGGATGCCCACAGATGGTTCGGGTCCGTTCATCAGTGTTGACGATCCTGCTCTTGCAAGTTCGTCAGCTTTTTCATTGCTAGCGATTCCTTTGTGACCTAGGACCCACTCCAGTGTTACACTGTTCCGAGTCGCCAGTCTTCTAAGTTCTTCGCCGCATTCCCATACCAGCCGAGTTGTTACCTGTATATTAATTTGGGAGCACCTATTTTAAAAAGTGATAGATGATTGAAAATTGAAGCTTTTATTAAAACAGAAAATCAATCTCACAAAAGTAAATTTAACCTCTTCAGCTAAATTATTCACAATTTTTGAGGAATCTATTTCTATTGCCACATCCCGATGAATACTCATATTGCGGCAGTATGCTAATAAAAAATTATTGTACCTTTATTGTATTCTTTATGGGGAGGGTTTAAGCCCCCAAAACCCCCCCTTATATACGTCCCTGGTTAGACAGGTTGAAATAAAAGCAAAGCAGTAAAGATCTTGTACTGTACATACTTCAGCTTTCTATTCATTGTCCACTTACAGACAAGATCTTTTTGTGGAAATTTTGATCTAAAGGGTATAATGAGTATGACAGAAAAACGAAAAATCATGAATAAATCTCTTCTTCCATAGAAACGATAATGTATTACATCTGATAGTTCTTGTGTGTTTGAGCGATCTAGAACTCTTATTGGGTTCAATGTATCTTACAAATTTAATACATATAATTTCGTTGGTATTCCGTGACATATGAAAAGCAATTTTGCGTACACACTTATATAAAAAATAACAAATTAATGTTAAGTGCAGTAAACTGGCTCGTCTGCTCGTTCTTTTGGAAACCGGAAGTCTTCTAGATCATCCAACTGTAATATATTGTTTAACAGTAGCGTATCAAGGTATTCTATTATGTAACGTTAGATAGCTTCTGCTAAATTTTTAAATTTTATAATAAAACTTGTCATGGTTTCAAAATGAAGTGAGATGTAGTATCTAAAGATTTTGTCAACAATATAATTTTAATTTTAGATCGTTTTAGAGGCAAATTGGACAGTGGAACATGCAGGTGAGACAGCGAAACACATCTGAAGTGTATGAAAAAGTTTAGTAGGTGGATATAATAGGAGCGGGTAAACATACAACACGGCTCTTTCAACTGCGCATGACTCAAGACTTTGCCAAATTTGGTAGTAACATAACAATATTGAAATAAATATGTAAATATCAGAAATATTGAAACTAAAAAAAAACAAGAAAACCCAGGCCCAAACCCGGTTGATCAAAGTGTAACTATGTATAGAAATATCAGAAAATAAGAAATAAGAAACTAAAAAAAAAAACAAGAAAACCCAGGCCCAAACCCAGTTGATCAAAGTGTAACTATGTACTTATAGAAATATCACAAAATAAGAAAAAAAAAACTAAAAAAAAATACTAAAAAACCCAGCACCTAACCGGGTTTCGAACCTACGACCTCTGAGTTGTAGGCTCAAAACCCTACCAACTGCGCTAATCAGCTTACATTCAGTCACATCGAATAGAAGGTTAAAGGCTGCCTGGACGCATGCGCACCTCAACTACTAAATTTGACGTGGTGGGTGGAATGTGTTTTCACATCTTGAGCAAGTCTTGAGTGATGCGCAGTTGAAAGAGCCGTGTTGTATGTTTACCCGCTCCTGATATAATGGGATGTGTGTTATTTCGTGAAAAAAAGCTGAATTGATGTTTTTGAATTATTTTTTTTTCGTACTTGTAGGAGAAGTTGAAGGAATGATCGGATAACGAAGTTGAATGTATGGATGAACAAGAAATGCGCCTGATTTACAGGGTAATTATTGTTCTTTTTAGATGGTTATTCGTGATTTGAGTATGTCTTCCTTGTTGTGCTTGTTATTTCAACTTTTTTTTAAAGCTCAAGAGGTAAAAATATTTGAGAGTATAACCCGGTATATCCAAATTCATAAGTTGCTGAAGATTTATGTCAAACTAACCCTGAATGCTGATAATATCTTTTGTGAATTCAGTGATTAGTTCAAATGGCTTGTCAGCTGCATTTATGCGGAAGCATATTCTGTGAATATGCAATTGCATATTTCAACAGAATGATTCAGAAGCGAACTGCGAATATCACTGAACAAATTGTGGCCAGACAACGGGACTTTTGAATTTTCAGTATCGATCACAATTTAAAGAGCCGATTATTGGTGTTCGTGACATTGAATTCGAGGATTCATAAGAGGAGATTTTCTGTAGTCTCGACTGAGATTTTAGTTTATTGAGTTTTTAATAGTCCAGTTTTTGATCGTTCACGAATGTCCTTTTCAGAGTACAAATACTAATGCCAGAATAAAACTATTAGCAATATACACACTATAGTCTATTTTTATGAATGAGAGAGTATTAGAATAATAAATCATTCGTAATCCATAAGCGTATCACTTCTTTTAATAGACAATTACTTGGCTAGAAAAATATAGTGTGGATTCCAGGGCACACTGGAATAGAAGATAGCAGAATAACTAGCAAAGACTTGGGCAGAAACACCTGCTTGGGGGCCGGAACCCTTTTGCTGTATCAGCTTCAATGTAATATTTGAAGAAATCTGCCAAAACGCCAAAAATAAAAGAAGATTTGACAATTGGAAACATCTAGTAGAGCTAAGACAATCGAAGTTCTTTGAAAGATCTTGTCATGTGAGAACAAATAAATGCCTTAGCCAGAGTAAAACTGCCCAATAGAACACTGAGGCCTCAATGGGCAACTCAAAAGGCAGAATTCGTAGTATATAATTAAACTGTAGTATGTGGATGGAGACTGTGACATCAGCTAAGTAGAAGCAGGTGGACACAATTGATCTTTTAAGTGTCAGTAAATGACATCTCAGTATACATACATTAACTGCACTTCAATTTACACAAACTGGCCTACAGGTTTATTACGTTTTTAATGAAACCGATAACACAAACTGCAGTTGCGATGGGAAATTCTAGCTTAATAAAACTTTCTATTGAAGATTTCGTGAACCCATTAGGTATTGTTTCACTTTTTTACAAAGCTATTTACTTGGTATTTATTAAAACCCAAAGTTTTATTGTTTATATAATGGTCTCGTTTACTAAAATTTTTAAATCATTTTTAACTAACGTAAAACAAAGTACTAAGGATAAAAATATGATTCTGAAAATTTCATGTCAATAGAATATGTCGTTCTCCTAATACAATCAATTAAACAAGCATACCGTAGCGGGGCGGAGACTATGACTGTGACGTCACCACATATGAAAGTTAATGTGCACAAACATTACGCTTCTGACTGTAACGTGCCTCGCGTAGTATTTATTTATTTTGAATTACTCGCAAAATTTTGTGTGGATAAAATAAAATGCGTGGACCTAATTTTAAAAAAGCAGACTCATTAAATCTTCCAGAAGTGGACTTGCTAATGATTATGAAGTTTTTTAAAAGCACAAGTTTATTAAATTATAATTTTATACTATGTGACACATTGTTTTTGGCTGTTTTCCGGCCAAAATGATTAAAAATGTAAATATTTTCATAAATACATACTCTCTCAAATGATATACAGGGTTTTTATGCTTTATTCTATCGCTGGTCCAGTGGACAAAGTTACAGAGATAACGCTATACGTTACTTAGTAAAAAATTGCAATTTTCTTAAGCAGACTGCCCAATTAAAGGAGCTTCTCCAAATGCTATTTATGATGAATGTGTAGTGGAAATTAAATCACCAATGTTGAAAAGAACAAGAAAAACTTATTTCGATGGAGCAGGTAATATTAGTTCCAAATGTTTACATCAGATCCAAATGCACATGCACCTCACTGGTAAAAAAAGCGATATTTGTTAGAGCTGATCCAGACTTTGAATCAAATAAAATAATTTCTTTTAAAACATATATAATATACGCCAATTTTTTTGATGATCTAATGAAAAAGATTACCTGTTTTTTTGAAAAAAGTAGTACCTATTTAATAAAATTTAATTTGTGAAGAACTTTAATACAAGCGTGTGGTTTTCAATAACCCTCTCGATATGGATTCACAACGTAATTTATAATGTAATTTATAACAATTCTGATTGAAGAAAAATGAAATCCTAAAAATACACAAACAAAGTATGTTGACTTATCAGTGATTGCTTTAAGTCTTTTCATGCTTTTCTGCCATTGCTTCCGTTTTTTTTGCATCCTTATTAATAGAAATAAATGTTTTGTTAGATGTTTTAATCGTAGTACTTTTACATTCTGGAACCGCACATTATTTATATTTTTACTCTGGTTCTGGTCCATTGTGTCGAATAGTTTAAATTATTTCTAAACGTTCTCATTTCACAAACATAGCACTGTTTAGAGTTTGCTGAAACGTATAATAAATAATAAGCATATAAGCTAGCAAAATACTGTTACTCTAGGTAAGTAGGCATCTAACCAAGAACCGATCGGCGGTGTCCGCTCTCTCAACGAGAGATTTCATATGCGATGACGTCACGCCTGAAATTTGGAGAGGAGCGCTGTTTAATGTTTATAATTTTTCTAGGCGACTTAGGAGTCTCGCTGACGTCTAATTTTTTGCACAGAGCCTCAAAATGATGGGCTCTTCCTAATGGTAAAATAAAATAAAATATGTAAATGAGACCATTAAAGTTATAGGTCGTATTTTATTAAGTCGAAGATAATATGATTTTACAGAGAGAAAATGTTTGACGTTTTATTTATAATTGTGTATTTGAATTCTGCAATTTATTTCACTATTATAAGGATGTTATATAAATAGGACGAGTCGAATAGTTATAGGATGCAGATCAGAAGCTATGAAATCGCAACTACAAATTGTATATAGCAGATGTTCACACAAACCAATACTACAGGCAAAAGTAGGTACAAGCAATTCACAAATAAAGATACCAATACATAAAAAAAAAATTTTATGGAGACAAACGGTATACGGCTTCCTTACAATTCAATATTTAGGATTTGTTCAAATTTTATGGTTGCTTTTTATGTCTCGTACGGTAGTAAATAAATAAATTCTGCGGTATAATTTATTTTCTCAAACATCAATTTGAGATCATAGATATAATTTATATTGTCATAAATTTATCAAATCTTCCTTATTATGAAAATATCTGCGAACTCAATTTAATATAAAACAGTCACGAGAGGTTATTTCTGATAACTAGCTAGATTACGGTAAGCTGTTATAAAAAATACATAAAAGTTGTATTTGCATTTAATGTATGTTTACATTGACTTTTAGTGAAGAATTTCATGTCTTTTAATGATTCCCGAAATTGACATAAATCACGAACAAGAGAATTGAGAGTTGCTTAGGTAGTACTATGATAATTGTAGGATACTTTTAAATTTTAGCCTTGGGAGCTGCATTAACAACACATGCGTAATGTTTTTTAGTCTCTGCTAATTCCTGCAGTTCTCTTTATTCCTTTACTTGTGATAAGTATCTAATAGCCCAAGACTGAAAATGTGCAGCAAACTATTCAGTGTGATAGAAGAGGATTAGTAAATGCTGAACATAATTTTGGAGCAGTTAACCTCAACTTTTGAACAAGATAAATATGACAATATACAGATGTCAAATTATAACGCCTTTGAAAATCAAAGAACAAAGATCGTTCACTAAAAAGCTTCCTTCCCTGGCTGTATGCTTTACTAAAATGACAAATTATTTGTAGGAAACTATGAATAAAGTGGATAGCATGACAATACACTGTATATACAGTACGTCCAACAATACAATTAAAAATTCCCAAAACAAGTTGATTTTTGATCAATTTTTTTTAGTATTTTTATATATTTTGCTGTTTTTTGTTATTTTTTTAGATCAAGAAAAATCATATAACGGTAGTTGTTATTTGTTTATAACAAATTGTTAAGTTAACAAACAATTAAATTATTGATAAAATTTTTTCATTTACCTATGAAGAAATGCCAATTATGATTTTTAAAGAGAAAATCATTCCTTAACTAACTATTTAAACAATCGAAATATAAAAAAAACGGTTATAAACAATAAAAAAATTTCTTTAAGAAAAAAATATCTCTTATAAATCATTATTTTTCCAAGACAACATAATGGTAAAAAAAAATTCTTTAAATATTAAACTTGTCTATTTGTTTATAAACAATTTCTTAACAAATGATGTGAAAATATTTTCCCAATGATACTTAATGCCATTGTTGGATACGAAAACATCAATAATATAACATTTGTTTGAAAACATTTTTTCAATAACATTTCTTGGACTTTTCATTTTTTGTTAATAACAAAATAATTAACTTTCATAAACTTTTATCGCGGTATCTTGTTAAGTATATATATAAGAAGCCACAAAGCCAAACATTTTTAGGTTTATTATTCAAACTTTTATGTCGTCATTTATGAAAACGGAGATAGGAAAAAAATTGGTTAATCAACAATTGCATAACTTTTTGAAAAATTTATTTCAAAATTTTTTTCCAACGGGCATAAATTCTTTCAAGTATCTGGATGATACCATAATTTATTTAAATTTTTAAATTCATATTTGTTACTACAAAAAAAATAATTTTCTGTGGTACGCCGTGTTTAGCGGCAGAGCATCCATGCCGTAATCGCTGCGCGGAGCCCTATTTTCAGCGTTAAATTAAAACTATTAATAATAGAGGTAGAGTTCCGGGAGCTGGGACTTTTTTTTCGGAAATTTCCTCCTCTTTGAGGGCCTTCTTTCCAAATATCGTAAATATTAATAGTTTACGAGTTATTAACAAAAACCTAAATTCCTCTTTTTTCATCTTATTTTGTTAATAACAATAGCAATTTTTTACGTGCAGTAAAATCTTCAAAGCACATTTTTTTAGAAGTTATTCCGAATCCAATGAGCTATTGCTTATTTTTTTAAGAGCTTTATCTCTATTTTTCACGTTTTTCAACTTGTAGATTGGACTAATTCCTTTACCAGCATTTGCTAACATATTCACAACCTATCAAAATACAAACAAAAATTAACCTATTTGAAAAAGATTTTTTAAACTGTAATTAGTCATTGAAATTTATGACACCTAAACAAAGCAGACGTTTAACAGTGAAATTGTATTTGACCTTAAGAAAATAAACAGACAAAAAGCCGAAATCTAAACAATAAGATTGCCCGGAAGTAAAAGGGTGTAAAACAGAAATTAACCGAGTGGACTTCTACTTTAACACATAATTCAGAGACAAATGAATCTACCACCTGAAACCATTGGGTGGTCGTAGATGCACACAGAATATTAAAATATCTTCACGACTTCAAAGTCTTTACTACTTTATCGGTCTTTTTAATTTACATCAAAGAAAATATTTACAAATTTATTTGTTGATAATGAAATACCGAACTTTCAACTGACAGTAACGAAAGATTGTATCTTGAAGCTTATGAACCACACGAGTTTTTCAAATAAGTTAGTTATTTCTTACATTTACTTTGACGACCTTTATTAACTTTTAAATTCTCCCATTCACTCGTAAGGAGTAAATATTTGAGAACCTTCACGTATCTGTTCTAGATTCTTTAATCTAACATTCCAACTTTCCATTAATTGATATACAATCTCAGTTAAACAACCTAAAAAATTGAAGAATTCAATAAGACTGCTTGACACTTTTGGCTGTTTTATTTTTTTCCTTTTGGTTCAAAATAAAATGTAAATAAAACCGCAACAATTATAAATAACCCATAAATTATTGATTATTCTTAAACATTATGGTGGTAGATACCTCACAGTAAGTCCAATACAAATGCGACTAAAAAAAATAGGGAATAACAATGACCCATATTTCTGTCACAGGTGATAGCCAATATGCAGTGGAATGCTCACACGTGAATACCGACTAGTTTTGTATATGTGGAGTGACTATTGGCACGAACTGCATCGCACGCTTCTTATATATTACGAATAAATGTAAATAACACAATGTATCCGAATCAAACCATAAATATTTTAGTCGGTATTTAAATGTATCTTTTGCTTTAAGAAATTCTTTAGCGGTCACAGATCTGGTAAATAAACATATCTACTATACTAAAATATCAAGAAAAATATTAATTTTATTCAAAATACAAAAACTATCATTGTTACAATTAAGCAAGGTTTAATTTGCTGTTTTCCTTTGCGTTAATTCAACTATCTACAATACTCTCAAAGAATAGCAGATACCATAAACCGTTGACTATTAACGAACCAAAAATGTTTACCAAACTTCACCGAAAACTTCAACAGTCAATGCAGCTTCAGAAAATTATCACGAAATGGAACTTGGTCTGTATGCTGTTCAAACATAACCATACCATGCTTAGACGAAAACCAGTATTTCAAGACGACATACACGGAAAAAAAATATTTGTTATATCAACAAAATTTATTTAGTCACTTTTATTTGATTAACTCGATTAAATTTCATTCATATCAAATACTGAATGTATTCGTCCAAGCAAATATTAAAATTGCCGAAACAAAATGGAATTGTCGACCTAATCCTAGAAATTTCTTGAACCAAAAATGTACTCATCAAGTCAAGTATTTCCTAATTTACATCAAAGTATTATAATATTATCTCAAAAAAATTATTCATTCAAATCAAACAAATGAACACGCTTGATTCAAACATACACTTGTCAAATGAAATATATTTTAACTTACTTTAAGCGAATAATATTATTAACTCAAATATAATATTTGGTTGACTCAAACAAGTGAATTCGCTCGGTTCAAAATAAATTTTTTTAAATGAAGCATTTTTCAACTCCTTTTAAGCGAATAATAATATTAATTCAACCTTAATATTTGCTTTTCAATCAAGCATGTACACTATATTGTTTAAAAAAAATGATTTGGTTTGGAGCTTAAAATCACTGAAGTAACCAATTTCAACAGTCAATTTGAACTATTTATTCTTGTTTGTTTCAATAGATGCAATAGTTCAATCGGAATAATTTCATATTTGTATCGACTTTATGTTTTATGTTTTAGAAAATTTATATTTTATTTTGTTATTGTTTTTTCTTTTTAAATAAAATGCTATGAAGTATATTTAACTTTTCTTTTTTATAGCACTCAGTATGTTATGTCAACTTAATTTTTATATTAAAATTAGCAATCAGTTGATCAAACTGATTGCATTTCAAGTTCAATCAACGTATTATACTTTTCAACTAAAATATTTAATTTATCGGATAAATTCTCAAAATTAACGCAAGCAATTATTTTCTTGATTTGCTTATGAATTTCGTTGATTTAGTAATTTTTTTATTCAATTTAACAACATAATTCTTCACCTGAATCCAAAATTTGTTTCGAACCAAGCAAAAAAAAATTGATATGATGGTAACGTTTGTTCATTAGATCATTTATTATAATTTGTTCAACAAAAAAAAATTGACTAAATCATTATTTTTCTCAATTGATTTGATCATTTTTCAGATTCAATTCAACAAAATATTCACTTTGTTGAAGCAATAATTTTATCAAAATAATTTATGAAAATGGTCCAGTTGACTAAATATTTGGTTCAGTCAACAAACAGTTAGTTGCATCAATACTTTAACCTGCATTGAAACCAAGAAATTATTTTAATTACTCCAAAATAATATTTTGTCGTGCATATATGACACTTTAATTTAATTGATCCAAATAAATTTTACTTGATACAACGATTCTTTTTTTTCCGTGTATGAACTATGTACTAATTACACCACAAAAAGAATAGAATCAAAACATTCAGTTAAATTGGAATGTTCAGTAAGAAAAAGAGAAAACTATGAACATTACCTACATATGTCGAAATCAACTGCTCGACGTCAAAAGGATTCATGGAGAACAAGCTTAGTTCCTTTATAGGGTTGTTCACATAATATTGGAATGGTCTACACCAGCTGGTACATTCCACGATACACTTACTCACGGTATGCTGATTTCTACTTCAAATTGCGTCCTAGATGCGCAATTACGTCACGCGGGAACCAGAAATTTACACCCACCTATCACCAGTCTTCCCATTCATTGTATTTTCATGCAATACAAGGTGTTGTTAGTTTTAATTTCAATTTTACTCGAGTTGACTCGTTTATTTGGAATTTTATTACCTACTAATTTACTGTTATTGATGTTATTTTAATACTGTTTTATAATATAAGGCTATTTTTGTTTTGTATATACGATATATTAAGGGATATTAATAGGAAAATCCGTTTCTAAAACTTCCTGAAAAAACTGGAAAAAGATGTCAAAGTTTCCAAATTTCAAAAAATGATTGTAAATATAAGCTCTATCTACTCCTATACTATGAGTTATTAATTAAATGCCAATTTTCACATAATGATACTCATTATAACACTGGTTTTCATTATGAAACTGAAAAATTGGCCAATAGAAATCTAGTAGGCAGACCCAATATTTTCTGTAGAATGTTTTGACGGTTTTTAAGAGATTCGTGTGATTTATGACAGTTTGAATCTTTTGCATTAGTTTTTAAAAGAAATGTCGAGCACCAGACCAAAAATACTCAATGACCAAGGTAAATACTTGTCTTATTTAAACTTATTAATTTTTGTCTACAATAATTTATTACTTACTAATTTTGTATAACGTGTTATGCTATTAGTTCAATAATGTGGTCCCGTAGCACAGTGAGCAAAGGCGCCGCATAATGTTGTTTTCGATCTGTTCATGCCGGTTTCGAGACCCGGTTGGTGCATTTTTTTAATATTTTTTTTCAAATCAAATTTCTTGTTCGTTGAAAAAATAGTGTATGCAAGTTGCATGTAACGGTTATATTAATACACTCGCATTAACCATGTGTATCCCAATGACACCTTTGTTAAGGAGTTTTGTATAATAAATAAAATATAATGGTAGAAATATGAAATATAACATATTTATAATATAATGGTGTGTTTTAATTTCGTTCACCCATAAATATTTCTGTTTCAAATCTTTAAGTGTATCGTGGGTACATACAACATGAATTACCT
Source organism: Galerucella tenella (assembly GCA_910591685.1). Lineage (NCBI taxonomy): Eukaryota > Metazoa > Arthropoda > Insecta > Coleoptera > Chrysomelidae > Galerucella > Galerucella tenella. Next base: position 12,398 of record CAJUYH010001236.1, on the reverse strand, counting down.
TTAAAGGTAGCCAGTGGTATTCACCGGACTATGAATCTTGACATTTTTCTAATTCCACCCATTGGTAGGGATTTTTATAATAATATAAGTAATCATATTTATGCCCGTTGATAATACGATTTAAATTTAATTTAACTTGAACAAAATTAAAAAGAAATTATTTCATGAATGTCTCTTATTAAAATTGAGTATTTTTCGTATGTAGCTGTAGTTGCAGATGCGTATGAGAGTTATTTTAGAAAATTCAAAAATTATAAAATGTACAGGGTAGTTCATTTGAAATGAAAAACCCAAAATTTTGCAGGTATGGGAGTTTGTTGAAATAAATCATGGTAGCGACTGCTCATTTTATGAAGGTAATGAGCTTTCAAGTAAGATTTTATATAGTAAGTAACGGTCTAAGCTGAGAAAAAAAGGTAGAACGTGTCGTGGGACACAAGGTAGGAACTTTAATTCCTTTTAAGCAATAATCAAATTTTTTGAGTCAATAAATATATACACATATTAATATAAGAATTTATTTTACTCTGGATGAAACTTCATTTAACAAAAATATACAGTAGTATTAATTATAAAAATCTTATCATTAAGTTGATTGGCACAAAGTACATTTCAAGTATTCTATTAACTGTAATTAATAATACAGTGTATGCTGAAAATCAACATTTTGCGCCGAGAGACTAGCTCTGAGACTGAGGAGAGAGCGCGAGAGCCCACGTGCTAAAGGCACATAACGTAACAACGTAACATAACTAAAGTTCCAAAAAGGCCGACCGCTGGAATGTAAGTCATTTCATAAAATTTATTTCTACTGACATTGCCTTTATTCATATGAATATAGTATGGGAAAACTTTAACTACTAAAAATAAAACTTCTTATAAATAGACACATGTAAATGTAATAATATTGTTTCACTTCTTTTTACCGAAATACCAACAATTAGAGGTTTGTGAGATTAAAAGCCGGTGTTTAGTTATAACTGATTTAAGTAGGCAGCTAACTTGCTAAGTATCCAAGCAAGCGAACAAAGCATATAAAGGGACTAGTCTATAAAAAAACAATTCTGAAAGAAACTAAATACCTTAATACTTCATCTCATTACCTTTTTAATGATGTGCCACACATGCTACATTCCTTATATAAAATTAAGGGGTTGAGGAAATGAAATGGAGGGGACATATGATAGATATCTACATCGATAAAATATTGTCCCTTTGGATTTAACTTTTAAAATATCATGTATTTACAGAGTGGATTGTTTTCAGTGGCATATAATATTAGTAATAACATCCTATGTCCTATGCTTTGCAATAAAAAATAGATTGTCAAGATATCGTCCTTAGATACTGCTAATTCAAATAATCATTTTTTTTATGCATGCGTGCTTCATTCAACTAATGAATAAATTGGTATGATCATCATTTCTTAAGCAGTATATTTAATAATTAACAATATAATTGATGAAAGCAAAAGAAAGTAACAACTATATTCATATTTATCAAAAAAGCAATAATTATTTAAATATTCAACTGAATAGTTTATCATAGTTACAAGACACGTAAGAGTTTTTCCAAATTAGGCTTCAGTTATTGTAGAAAGAGACAACAGTATAATTGAGATATAACTAACTATGTGTTCAATTTGTATGTATAACAATCCTCAAAAAAATAGCAAACTTATATTTTGAAGAAATTATATTCATTTCTCTGATTTATATAAATATCCTTGATGATGTAAAGTCACGTGACGGTAAAGATTCAACGTATCAACTGGTGTCAAAATGTAGCATCACTGATAATAAATCTGCGTGTCCATGATTATGTTAAACTTATTGATGGTCGATTAGTCATTTCCGCGATAGTTTGCGCCAAGATATTCGCTCGAAAGTAAACAGTGTATGTTGAAGTCATCAATTACATACATACCATATGCTTTGACCTATAAAGGTGCTCTATTTTTTTTTCTCGAGACACAAACAGATGCAAAAGGCATAAATAATTTACAGTTAGGTGTTAATTGCAGTGCTTAAAATATTTCCACCCTGCATCTTATTCTATATAGAAAATTATATCGTGTTTTCAAACTTTCTACTTAACGGTAAAAAGATAGTTTGTTTTGATAGACTACCCCCCAAGTCACGTACCAACACATATGTTATCTATGCGTTCGAAATTTATAACGTAAATATTTTACCGTATGTGTAAATAGAAAGATTCTATTGTCGAAGTATCCACCAAATATTGGGGCACTGGTGTGATCATTCTTAGATACTACAAACATGCCATATGCAGTGCTGTTTGGAAAACAACACAGTTTATTAACCCAGCGCCATTATTCAATAATTCGTGCACTTATTTCTAAATTTTTTTAATATAAATATCAAAATTTTGTTGCCTAAAAGGGCACTGCGCGTCATAAGAAATTGGTACACTTTATTCCCAATCTAAACCCAACTTAGTTAATCAAAATGACAATCAGTCAAATTTGTCATTATCCACGATGGTGTTATTTGATAAAATCATTTCCAAAATAAAGGATGCTTAGTTTTTTAGTACTTTTTCACTTATAATTGCACAAGTGGTTTGTATTTTATCGGGTAAATTTGGGTTGTTTAATGAGAAACTGTTTCCTAGCAATTTGACGAGAATGACTGTCAACTATTAAAAGCACGACACCGAAGGTGGAGTGTTTTCAGGTTGACAGTTATTCGATTCAAATTGCTAGGAAACAGTTTAGAATTTGAACAACAAAAATTTACCCAATATCAATACAAACCTCGAGTGTAATTCGGCAGGACAATTTAATGAATGAGAAATTTGGAAACATATCAATGCAAACTTTATTAATGAAACATTAAAAATAAACACATTTTTATTTTAATGTACAATTATTAAAAATGCAGTTATTGAAATTCATACTAGGAACAGTGATATTGATGAACAAATGAATAAGTGAAAAAAACACTAGTGTATTTCGTATTTTTGTCGCTGTAAAAGTTAAAGCTAACTTTTGCCGTTGTCAAAGTGACAATTGCACTGTGGCATATGCCATTTTTTATACATGAATTAAATTGTCAGTTTAATAGAAGCAAAACCACGATTCAAAACGTTAAAAAAAAGTGGTATAAGTGGGATAGCGCGATCAAACTTTTCTCAGAATAAGAGAAACTACAGCGGAGCAAGACAAGGGAAAATCTCTTTAAATCGGTAGGACATGCAAAACTTGCAGTAAACTTGATTGCTTCAGTAACAACGGCATTAAGGAGAGTTAGAAAAACTAATTTAAATAATTGTGCCTCCCGAAAATACAAACTTAATGAAGAAGATGAACAAGGTTTGCCTTAAATCATGTTTTAAACAAGAAGAAATGAGATCAAAATACAATTACCAGACTTGGAAAGAATGCAATTCAATGGTACGTACACAGGCGGCTCAAAAACAATAGAAGGAACTGGGATAGGAGTGTACGGGTCAGGAACCAAACACTGAAAGCTTAGGAGAAACCCTAAGTATATTTTAAGCGAAAATTCACGCCATAAGGAAGTGTGCCCAGTTCAAAGAATATAGAAAGCAAAGGATTATCATTATGTCGGATAGTCAAGTAGCCATTAAACCCGTGAGCTCTTATGTTCAGTTCCAAAATGGTGTGGGAATGCCTAGGCAAACTCAATGAACTGGGCGAGAACAATATAGTCACCTTCCTGTGGATTCCAGGACACACTGGAATAGAAGGAAATGAAATAGCAGATGAACTAACAAAGAGGGGGCCGCAACCATTTTGCGGTATCAGCTCTAATGTAATATTGGAAGAAATAGGCAATGCCTAAAAAAAGAGAAGATCTGGCCATTGGAAAGATCTAGTGGGCCCTAGACAATTGAAGATTCTGCTGGGTGACTACAACCAATCAAATGAATGCATATGTCGAAGTAAAACTGCACTAAGAGTTTTAACAGGGATCCCAGCGGGACATTGTCGCCTGAATGGGCACCTGAAAAAGCTCAAAATAGTGGAGGAAGAAAGGTGCAGATTCTGTGGCATGGAAAAAGAAACCTCCATCCACATACTTGCGAATTGCACATCAATTAAGAATCTTAGAGCACAACACCTATGAAACTACTGGATAGAAGAGGGATATTCACCTGCAGATATCCTAAAATTCCTCTGGGAAATACGACTAAAGGAGCTACTAGTCTCTGAGAATTTTCTCAGGATCTAAGTAGAATTGAGGGGGCACAATAGATCTTTTGGATTTAAGTGAATATCACCCCACCCCACCCCACCCCACCCCACTTACACGTATATGTAAAACTAAAGTTTGGAAAATGCAATATAAGAAACCTAATTCGGTTATAACTTTTTCATGCTTATTCATCTGTTATGTATTACATTGTTTATTTTTTAACTGTAATGCAATATTTGTTTTCTTAGCTTTTTTGTCTTTTTTTGTGGGAAAATTAATTAGAATGAAGGTATCTATTGAATAAAATATAAATCTGTTAAATTATAAACTCAATATCTACTCAACTAAATTTTGTGAAAGTCGAATATCTGAAAAGAAAATATTATATAATGAACAAAAGTGTGAGAAAAGCAAAATATATGGGTGGGTTTGTTCTCTACATTCGCCTCAGAAGGACATAATCAGACCAGGGAATAAAATGGGATTTTGTATGAACCCTTAAAATCAGATTAAAATGATCCTGCTGTTTTGAAACGGTAGATAGAATCCTTCTGAAAAGGAGAAAAAAATGTGGCAACGCAGTCACTCAACCGATTTTTTAACTAATCGATTATAACGGTCTCATAATAATCAATCTACCTGGAAAATGTAAAATGGAAAAACACCAACCACTATCAGGGACATTCTATAAAAGCATGGGCGCAGTAAATAAAGAGATAGAAGAGGAAAATGCAATAATTTTTTATGTAAATTTATACTTACTCACAATTTATTGAAAACAAAAACAAGATAATCATGAAGTTAGGAACATACCGATGTTGTCGATATTTCTGCTTGCTATATATTTGCATGACTTTTGCATTACCTGCAGAATACTTCAATAAAACTATTTTTTTCATTAAACTAGAAAGATGCACCTGGCAAGTTGGTTGTAATAAATATTTTTGGTCTCGTAATGTTCGACTAAGGTTGGTACAAGACAAAAGCAACAATTTATGATCATTTTATAAGTACCCTCATTGCAATGGGTATAAAGGTAAAATTTAATATCACAAGTTAACCTTGAAACCGCTTTTATAACTCTTTGTAGTAGCGGATAGGTGGAAATTTCATTGCAACAAATTGGTACTTTTTAATCAATTGGCAGGATGCAAGGCACGTTTATTTAAATTTTTATGACGTTTTGAAATCAAAATGATGGTGGTAGAACGCTTTTGCACGTACCGATATTAACCAAAATAGATTTCGTGAGGATCATTTTATATAAATAAGTCGACTGAAGTTAATATATTTTTTGGGTAGGAAATTAATATTACGAGGTTAAATCAAACTTTTACAAAAAAAACCTCCAACACAACAGTTTTCAATGCTTCCACTCAACTAAAACCCAATTGAATTTAAACTTGTACTATCTGGAATTAGGACACCGAAATTCTGGAAATTACAACGAAGACAGAAGAGGACTGATATTTTTCAACATTCGACCAAATTCTCCCACATTTCATGTGATGGGAGTGGATTTGTCATGTTCAAGCAGTAGCTTCGAAATCTCGAATGTTTGACTTGCAAAAAAATGAATATATCAGTCGTATGAGTCCCACATGGGAGTACGCGTAGAACGTCAGAAAAATAAATAAACATAACATGTTGCTGTAGCGTGTAGATCATAGCAATCATTAAACAATATAGTTTTTTGATAATCCTACTGAACAAAAAGGGGTCAAAAGTTTTCAGAGTAGAGACGACGTGGTCAATTAATTTAGGTTATGTAAATCTACGGTTTGTTTATTGTCATTAGGTTATCTTTTATGCTAATTAGCAAAGATGATAAGTAGAAAGGAAATCCACTGAGAATTCAGAAGGGGTTAATGTGCGGTTCATACATTTTAATATGATTATCTTTCAAATGAAGGGAGCAAATATAATCATTTGTATCTCCTGCAAGTGCCTTGTGGCATTATTTATTATTTTTTCTCTTATTTTTTTGGGAATCAAACCACAATAAAGTTTTTTATTTCTTTTTATTTCCACGTTTCGGTAGCGTTCCAGCTACTGTTGTCAAGATTAACTAGTGATAAAATAATTTTTGGTCCCTATCTGACACAACGAAAAAAATATGACCACTAGACAATCAATAATAAAAAACTTTATTGTGGTTTGATTCCCAAAAAATAAGAGAGAAAATATAATCATTTGCTTTCAAATCAATACTCAATACCCAAAGACATTTTCCATTGTTATAATCTTGCCGCTGTCTGTGAATTAATATAAGTAAAGAAAACGTTAATATGTTGATTTATTGAGAAAATGATAGAAATAAAAAATAGTTAATTAAATAAATATTATTTTACTTACTGTTGGTCGGAAAAAAGACTGGAGCTGAGGTGTATAGTTTTTTATCTGCAAACTTACGTCTAGTTGGAAAATCCAACAGCATACGTTTCTTCCATTGTTTATTTATTTAATTTTTTTATAAAAATAAATATACTGCAGTACACATAATCTAAAAAATGACATATAAGTTCAACAAGGTTGTTCAACAGTGTGTTTGGAAAATATTGCTATTACTTTTGAGTAACGTTCGAATCGGGTGGAATGGGCTCATTTACACATTTTTTTTTTATTTTACCATTAGGAAGAGCACATCATATTGAGGCTGTGTGCAAAAAATTAGACGTCAGCGAGACTCCTGAGTAGCCTAAAAAAATTATAAACATTAAACAGCGCTCCTCTCCGAATTTCAGGCGTGACGTCATCGCATATGAAATCTCTCGTTCAGAGGGCGGATACCGCGCCGATCGGTTTTCGGTTAGATGACTACTTAGCTAGTAACAGTACTTTGCCTGCTTATATGCTCATTATTTTTTATTATACGTTTTATCAACCTCTAAACAGTGTTATGTTTGTGAAATAAGAACGTTTGGAAATAATTTGAACTATTCGACACAATGGTCCAGAACCAGAGTAAAAAAAGCTATAAATATTGTGCGGATCCAGAATGTAAAAGTACTACGATTAAAACATCTAACAAAACATTTATTTCTATTAATGGGGTTGAAAAAAATGGAATGGCAGAAAAGCATAAAAAGACTCAAAACATTAACTGATAAGTCAACATACTGTAACGTTTATTCTAATTTATATTTACAATTAATTTATATGTACAGATTTATATTCAAATACAGTCCTTATTTAATAATTTATATAATACACTAAACACACACTAACTATAATTTATATGAGAGTCACTTAATAAACACTTTATCGAGGCGCGATTGCTTTCTTTCAGTATCGACACTAACTGACTAACTGACTCCGCTGCGATGCTCGTCGCCTATTTATACTCGCACGACTTGTTCTAGATATTTCTGGAACTCGAAGTTTTGGTGGATGCGCCGGGTTTTTCTAGATGTTACGTTTTCCAGATCATTCTTGAAAATACGGCGGAGGAGCCATAGTCGTATCATATGGGAATTTCACTGGGGGTACTAATTGAGCACATTAATGGAGCAGCTCGCGTAACATTGCCCCCTCCTTAAGAGACAGTTCCTCCTGGAACTAACTAGGAAACTGAAACGAGATGACTGTATCGGCAACTGGTTCCCTTGTTACATTTTCCAGTTGCATGGAAGTAACATGCGACCGTCTTCTCTGTTGGCTGTGTCTCCCTTACTTGGCCGCAGACTAATACCTGCACTTCGGTGTCTCGGAAGATTACTTCTACCATGTTACGGATTATTCGCCAATCTAAATGCCTACATTCAATCTTGGGCATGGCTAGCCTATGCACGTCCAATTCAAGCACATGCTCCCTCAAGCTTCGTAATGCTTCCCAGACATCCTCGTACGTTGGTCTTTCGTCGAAGGTGTTTCTCGTCACTAGGTGGAAATTGTAGCGGGAGCCATCTTGCAGCTTCAGAGCTTTACCTGGTACTGGTAACTGGTCTTGCAAACGTCGGGCGCCACTCTTCTTTATGAACAGAGATGCTAGCCCACGTGCATCGGTTACGCTGGCAGGGATGTTTATTGCCAGTGAGTATTCCTCTGGAACGGTAAGCATGTCTTGTCGTCTCTCAGTGGTGACGCCGAATCTTGCTTTTCCGGTACCACCATAAGCACCCATGAACTCTACAAAAGCAGGATCGGCTACTTCCTGAAGCTGGTTTACTTCCTCATCGTGGTCACCCTTGAATGGCGCTAATCGGTTACGGTGTACCACCTTTGGCTTTCCGTTTGGGATCTTGCTGATACGATAGATGACATCGTTGATTCGTTTCTTTACGAGGTACGGACCGTCCCAAGCTTTCTGCAACTTTGGAGAAAAACCCTTTTGTCTTCTTGGGTTATGCAGCCAGACTTTGTCTCCTTCGTGGAAACCTCCTTCTGTAGCTTGCGTATCGTACCTTTTCTTCATCCTATCGCTAGCGATCTGGAGATTCGATCGAACCAGCTCGTGTACGTCGTCCAGTCTTTTTCTCAGCTGGGTCACGTAATCTTCACCAGCTATGTCTTCTCTGGGTCGGCATCCAAATTCTAGGTCGCAGGGTAATCTCATTTCGCGTCCGAACAGAACTTTTGCTGGTGTTTGGCCGGTAGACTCATTGATGGCGGATCTGTAGGCCATCGCAAATAGCGAGAGATATTGGTCCCAATCTCGCTGATGGTTAGATACTACTTTAGACAGGTATTTGCCAAGAGTTCTGTTCATTCGCTCTACCATTCCGTCCGACTGTGGATGCAAAGCAGTAGTTCTCGTTTTCTTCATGCCGAGCTTTTCACAAACTTCCTGGAACAGCTGGCTTTCGAAGTTTCTGCCCTGGTCGCTGTGTATTTCCAGGGGCACTCCATATCGGCAAATGAACTCATTCAAAAGCACGTCGGCAACAGTTGCGGCTTCTTGGTTTGGAATGGCATACGCTTCTACCCATTTTGTGAAATAATCCATCACCACCAAAATGTACCTGCTGCCATTTGCTGTCGGTGGAAACGGTCCGGCAATGTCCAGGGCAATGCGTTCAAAAGGGCTTCCGACATTGTATTGCTTCATAGGAGCCTTTCTTCTTCCTTGTGGTCCATTGGTCGTAGCACAGGTAGTGCACTTCTTACACCAGTCCTTCACATCTTCGGAACTGTGCATCCAATAAAACCGTTCTCGCACTTTCTGGAGGGTCTTCTTCACACCTAGATGTCCTCCTGACGGACTGTCGTGTAATTTCCGCAGTACTGCTGCTACCCTTGTTCTTGGAATCACCAACTGTCTTCTACTTTCGGAACCTTCATGGTTCTCGATTACTCGCTGTAGCAAACCGTTTTCCAGAACCAGCGAGTCCCACTGGGCCCAATACGATTTCATCGTTGGCGAGTACCTTGAAATCTTCTGCCAAGTAGGTCGACAGTTTTCCTTTTTCCAATGTCGGATTTTCTTGAAGTCGGGATCGTTCTCTTGTTCCTCTTCCAATTTTTCCGGTGTCCATTCGTCGCTGGTCACCGTGGTTCTTCGAATGGCAGCGTCCTTAGCTTCTGTTTTGGTGCAGTGAGAGCACTCTGCTGGGCATGGTCTTCTAGAGAGTGAGTCTGCATTTCTGTGGCTTATTCCGGCTCTATGCTCAATGGTGAAATTATATTCTTGGAGCCGCTCGATCCATCTGGCGATTTGACCTTCAGGGTTCTTAAATTGCATAAGCCACTTAAGTGCGGCATGATCGGTTCTAATCACAAATTTCTTCCCATACAGATACTGATAGAAGTGCTCCACGGACTTCACTACTGCTAGGAGCTCTCTTCTTGTGACGCAGTAGTTTTGTTCTGGTTTGGAAAGAACTTTACTAAAATATCCCAGAACTTTCTCTTGTCCTCCTTGAACCTGTGATAGCACTCCTCCCATTCCAACATTGCTAGCATCAGTATCTAGTATAAATTCTCCCTCTGGTAGTGGATAGCCGAGTATAGGTGCAGTAGTCAAGTGCTTTTTCAAGATTTCGAACGAAGTTTGACAGTCTTCGTTCCAGCGAAACTCCCTTGCTTCCTCTGTAAGTCGTGTCAAGGGTTTAGCGATATCTGCAAACTTCTTTATAAATCGCCTGTAGTATGTACAGAGTCCAAGGAAGCTTCTAACTTGGTGCTTGTCGGTGGGTCTTGGCCACTTTCGTACGGTAGCAGCTTTTTCTTCGTCTACAGCTACACCATCCTTGCTGACTACATGGCCTAGATAATTGACTTTGTTTTGAAATAGTTGACATTTCTTGGGGTTGAGCATCAGTTGGGCAGCTTGCAACCTTTTGAAGACATCTTCCAAATTCTTTCGATGTTCTTCGAATGTCCTTCCCAAGACTATGATGTCATCAAGGTACACTAAGCATGTCTTCCAGGACAACCCTCGCAATACGTTTTCCATCAGTCTTTCAAACGTTGCGGGGGCATTGCACAGCCCAAATGGCATAACGGTGAAATGCCATAGTCCAGATCCGGTGGTAAACGCTGTCTTTTCTTTATCGGCTGGATCCATCTCTACCTGCCAATATCCAGACTTCAGGTCCAAGGTAGAAAACAATTTGCTACCGGCCAGCGTATCCAGAGTATCGTCGATTCTCGGTAGAGGATAGCTATCTTTCTTTGTAGCATTGTTCAATTGCCGGTAGTCCACGCAAAACCTCGTGGTTCCATCCTTCTTCTTTACCAGAACTACCGGAGAGACCCAAGGGCTGGTAGAAGGTTCTATTACCTTGTCCTCTTCCATCTCGCGAACAATTCTCTCCGCTTCCTCTCTTTTGGCCTGTGGTAGCCGTCGAGCCGATTGTCTTATCGGTTTAGCGTCGCCGGTGTCAATTTTGTGTTTGACAGCAGATGTTCTTCCTGTCTTTCCTCCTTTTGGTACAAAAAGAGATCGGTATTGTAGCAAGAGTTCTCTGATTTTTTTCTTCTCTTGCAGGCTAAGGGATTGTCCAGCCACTGCTATCATTTGTTCAAATTTATTGTTGGCATCATTGGAAGTTTTTGTTTGATGAATTATTGACGCCACTGGTACGCAAGTTCCAATTTTGGTCTCCTTCTTTATAGTTATGGGATGGTCATTTACATTTATAATGCGTACAGGTATTTCTTCGGCAGCCATGACTAACCCTTTTCCTACCAGGATTCCTCGACCAACCTCTTTATCATGATTCCATGGTTCCATCATGACCGGTGTTCCTTCTTCAACGGTTCCTTGTAGTGAAAAATTCACCCCTTGCGGGTACAACTGTATCCTCCTGTACGGCTACCTCAACAGTCTTATCCTCGTGTGGGTGAAGGAATACTTCCTCAGAACCTACTCTAATCACTCGGTTCTTGAAATCTAGCTGGAAGCCATGTAGGTTCATAATGTCCATTCCGAGTATTATGTCCTCTTCGATATCAGCGACAACGACAGTGTGGGTGAACTTCTCTGCGCCAATTCCCAATTGCACCGGTAGTTCTCCATGGACATTGGCGCTTTCACCTGTGGCAGTCCTGAGTCGCAGTCTCGTCGGTAAAAGTCTTTTCCGGGTGTTGACAGTCTCGGGGCGAATAATAGTCCTCGTTGCTCCAGTGTCCACCAATAGTGTATACTTCCTACCATTAACTTCACCATCCACGTATACACTATCATCGCGACATTTCAGAGAGGCTATTAGAATGAGAGGGTCTTTGGAAGGTCTTCGGGTCGAAGCTGCCCTCTGAAGGTCGACCCTTCCTAGTTTTCCTGCTGGGCGTCTTTGTTTGTAGCAGTTCTCGGTCGCTTGCACGAACTGCGTACATGTCCCATTTCTCCACAATTCCAGCATCTCACAGCTTTCGATTTTCCATGTGAGATGCTTTTCATCATGTTGACGATCTGGTCAAGCTTGTTCTCCACTTCTTCGTCTGCTACAGCCCTCACCTTGCCGTATACTCCGGAAGCCTGTGTAGCTGCTTCGTACTCCAAGGCTGCAGAGAGTACGTCGACCAGTGTCTTGTGCCGAGCCAAGCGTAGAGTTCTCTGCATTTCATGGTCACGAACTCCGTCGATGAATGTCTGTACCCCTAAACATTCCATGACATTCTCCGGTGCCAATGGATAGGCAAACCGCACCAACCTCGCAATGTCTGCTTCGAATTCTTGCAGAGTTTCGTCGCGTTTCTGTTTGCGGTTTTTCAGCTGCGACTGGTACAGATGCTCCAAGTGTTCCAGGCCATATCTCATGTTCAATCGCTTTTTGA
>CAJUYH010001235.1:0-49639 GCA_910591685.1 Galerucella tenella | reverse complement strand
TAAAATGCGTGCGGGAAAGTGGGTTAAAGCGCACGGTAGTAGAAAAAACATTTTTTCTACGAGCGGGCGGATAATTGAATTTTCCACACACATTTTAGTGTGGACAATTAATTTTCCCGCACCGTGTGGAAGAAATTTTCCGCACCGTGTGGAAAAAATTTTCCACCTCAATATATCAACAGATCCAAAATTGCAGCCATTCAACAAGCAACTAGCATCTGCTATAAATTTAAGTAATGCAAATAGGTAATTGTACTTTTACAATAAATTATAATATAAATAATTAGGTATTAGATTTTGACATGTAACTATTATTGTTAATAATATTTTACTTTATCAATAATCTAATAAAATATGTTTCTAAATAGACTATAAGAACTTATAATCAGATAAAAATATCTCAACTTTTGATTAGTTCTGTTGACTTTCCTCACGCTCGTAGAAAAACTATTGTACCTAACACTTGCGGAAAATGTTTTTCCGCACTTGTTAGGTAAATAGCTTTTCCGCAAGTGTTAGGTACAATAGTTTTTCTACTTGTAGTTACATGTCAAAATCTAATACCTATAATTATTTATATTATAATTTATTGTAAAAGTACAATTATTTGCATTACTTAAATTTATAGCAGATGCTAGTTGCTTGTTGAATGGCTGTAATTTTGGATCTGTTGCTCTTTGCTGTTCTGGGATAATAATGTCAGTCGAGTGTAGTTCATTTTCGAATATATAATATACCGGCTTATTATTAATTTGATATACTGAGGTGGAAAATTATTTCCACACGGTGCGGGAAAATTAATTTTCCACACTAAAATGTGTGTGGAAAATTCAATTTTCCGCACGCTCGTAGAAAAAATATTTCATTTCACATTTTACCAGAGATGTGATCTGCTATGAATGGACCTTAATAATAAAAGTTGACAACAAAGTTTTGTAGTCTTAAACTTCAAAATATTATTGATTGTCCAGTTGTCATATTTTTTTCGTTGTGTCAGATAGGGACCAAAATAGTTATTTACGTAACTTGTTATGAAAAGAGCAATATTGTTCAACAATCGTATTATTTGCCAAAACGAGTGCTAGCGAGTTCTGCAAATTACGCGAGTTGAACAATGTCGCTCTCTTCATAACGTGTTCACGTACAACGTTTTATCTAATTCCGCGCTTTCATAATATTTAATAAAATCTTCAATTACAATGATAATATTAAAGTGGATTCAAATGGTGTTAGAAGTATTGTTACTATGAAGTATTCACGCAGAAAATTGACTTACTCTAAATAACTGTGTCCTGAATAATGTTGTTTTCAATGTTTATAAATCTTAAAATACTATATTGAATTAAAATTCTTTGAAACACATGTGGTATCTCTATGTTGAAATTTAAACAGTTACGTAAAGTTTTTACATAACTACTTTTCATAACTGATATATATGAAGGTTATGAAAAATGTGACGTTACCTAACGTCAAGGTGTGACTTAAATTGTCACATTTGATAGCGGAATTAGATAAATTATTTTATTACTAGTTAATCTTGACAACGGTAGCTGGAACGCTACCGAAACGTCGAAATAAAAAACATTGTGGTTAGATTCCCAAAAAATAAGAAAAAAAGAATAAGTAATGCCACAAGGAACTTATTTTTTCTTGACAACGGTAGCTGGAACGCTACCGAAACGTTGAAATAAAGAATTTAAAAATATTGTGGTTTAATTTCCCAAGAAATTAAAAAAAGAATGAATAATATACCACAAGGAACATACAGAAGATAATTATATACATCAGTTTAACCCATTCTATTTTGTCTAATATTATTGACATGCTATAATTTTTATGGGAAAATAAAAAACAACCATTCTAAATATAGTTTATTGAATTAAAAGCCTACAAAATTATAATCTCTTATAATTTATGATTTAAGTACGTTTGAAGTATTTTAAAACAATTTAAAATCATATTTTCAATAAATAATAAAATTACCTTTTTTTATGTTTCATTTAAAAAGTAATATGAGTAGATTCCACAAAGTAAGGATCCACGCATTAAATTCAATAATAAAATTATTTACTGTCATTTCAAAAACAATATATATGTATAAATAAATATAAAAAAAATTTGTCTTGACAAAATAAATTTAGTGGCAATATTGCTCAATATAAAATTTATAAAATAAATAGTATAAAATAGTCAGGACATTGAAGACCTAAAAAATTCATTTTTAATAATTATGTACTCTAAAACGATATATAATTATCACAAATGTATATACATTGCTTTCTTATAACTACTATTTATAAATATAAAAATGATTTAAACTTATATGTTAAATAACAGTGATTAACATTTAAATCAATGTGCCTTTTGGCTGACTTGAAAAGTTGAATCTGCATTTCAATATCGAATGATCCTATTTTTTTAATCGGACCTGATTTTTATTTAGTTTAAACTTAAATTTTCTAGGATTTTCTTTAAATTATGTTTTTTTTCCATGGACAAGTGTATAGCACCTGTAATTGTGCCATAAATAAATTTTTTCACAACTGAAAGACAAATGAAATTTGTAATATTGTATAATATTTACATAAAGGTATCAAAATTTCGCACCTTTTGTCAAACGAAATGACACATTACCTTTATTGTAAACAGAGTGGGATTTTACTCAATTTTTCCACCAAGTAGAGGTTAAAACAATAACCATTAAACAAATTATAATTCACTCGAAGTTACACCTACAAAATTTATGTTGATTGTTTTGACTTTTAGCACCTTCCTTTACATTTAAAATTATAAATACTTTTACTGGCTTTTGAATCAGAAGAAATTGAAAAATAGAATAATTTCAACATAGTAGTTAGTAAGCTCTCCACTGTAGTAGGTTAAAATTTATGTTTCTGTTTAATATTTGTTGACAAAATATAGAGAATCGGTCACATTTTCAAAATTTACAAAAAGAAAAATGATATCTTCAGTTTTAATTATAATATTCTATACAAAGAACTGATGATACTATACAAATCCAAAGAATGCTGCCAGATCAGATCTACACTGTAAATCCAAGGTTTATGCACCCATTTAGTAAGAAACATGAAGTTTTACTTCAAAGACACAATTTATTCAAACAAAACGTCATATGTTCTGGATCCATGTGTCAAAGTAGGTTTCATAAAATATACAGAAACCTGCGGCAATTTGCAGCAGTATCTTGGACTATTAATATTAACTAGTTAAAATAATATGTAAAAAAATTGCAGCATTAATTACCATGTGCATAAATAAATAATTTTATCACAGACTAGCGTAACGTATATACAGGTTGCGGCATTAGGTTACCAACAAGTAAATAATTGGACTTCCTCGCACTAATGCCGAACCCTGTATATACCTAAGATAACTTGAATCCAAAATTTTTATACAGCATCAACTGTCCTAGTATTACTAAAAGCCAATAAAAATATACAACCTGCTGTTAAACATTCAAGCAAAAACAAATTAAAATAAACGAAACTACACTTTATAAGTTGAAGATATATCTGGTTTTTTAGGAACATATCCATACAGAAATATGGAAAATATTACAAAACCTGCACCTAAAGCGAACTGTGCAGATAATTCAAAATCGAAAATATACATACTAGCTACACACGATATAACTATAGCTAGAGACGTAGCGAAACCTTTTAATATATTATCTGCATATTTCACCACGATTGCAACTATTAATCCGCCAGTGGCTTGTAATACTACGAGGTACGTTACGAATTTGTCATAACCGAAGAAAAATCCGTTTTCTTGTATTGTAGCACCGTCATATAAGAAACACGAGATCAAACCGAAAGGTATTGAGCAAAAAGAAAGTTGAACGTTTCTTATCCAAACAGTAACGTCGCTTCCTAGAACAAAAATGAATTTTTTAAATTATGAACAAAATCTATCAATCAACACCAACCTTTAAGCATTTTTTCAAAGTAAACCCCAGCAAAACCTGATAAGCAACACGCTGCGAATGCTGCCATGAAACCGACAAAACGGTTTTGCTCTATTCCGTTTGTAACAGCAGTTTTATCTTCAGATTGTGCTAACTGAACAAGAACAATTCCTACTATTAAAGTAAGAAGAGAGATCCATTGAGTACGCTGAAGTTGTCGTTTTAATATAAACACTGAAAACAGGGCTGTTGTAAGAATTTTCATTTGATAGGTTACCTACAACAAATATATTATTACAAACTAATCTATGGTGCATCAGAATTTTTTAAAATTTTAGTTAGAAATTACCTGATAGGTGGCAGCGTCTAGATGCGAAGCTGATAAATATAATAAATTGTTTTGAACGAGGTATACAAAAGATGGTACGCATATCTTGAGAGTATCGGTTGGTTGCTTAATTATCTGGTGATCTATGGTCTGAAATAATTTAACAGCTCCCCCTGCTTCTATATAAACGATGGCTATACAAGTTACAAGTTTGACAACTTCTGCCATCAACACAGCTAAAACAAAAAACTAAATTATTAAATGGGAATATGATGAAAAAAGAATGAACATAACAAAAAATCTATTCTGAAAGACAGTTTGATACATCTGTTGTCTTGAGAGATAAAAAAAATGTCAGATAAATGTTATCAACAGAGTTAAGCTTCACACTTTGAAATTATTCTGTAAAATACAAAGCTTTTTTGAATGGGACACCCTACATTTTATATTTAATTTTGCTGTTTACCCCATTACGAGAATATAAGGTTTTACTAGGTTCTACCAGTACTTTTATTAATATGGCAACTTTTATGTGAAAATCTTGATGAAATTTATTTAATCCTGTATGTTTAACTATGTATGTTTCAGTAGGACTTTTGTATTCCTGTTATTATATTGAAGATCACAAAATTTAGAACTATGATCATCATTGTGCTGAAACGATATGATAAAATCTGATAAGCCAAATTTAACAATTAGGTAAAATTTCAGTACAGAGTACCATCTCCAGAGGGACGAATCTTTTGAATAGCAATAATTACAAAAAAGGAAGTGGTGTTTTCAATCAACAATAAAAAAAATTAGAATGAATCACTCATTCACCTTCACATTTAACAAATGACAACATTACTTCCAAAACCAACAAGTTACTGAAGGTCTAAATTAATCATTTTAAAACAAGTATAGTGTCAATTAAAAAAACATAATTAATCTTTTCGAAAGTACAAAAATTCATCTCTGAAATTAATGAATGTACCTATAAAGTGAATCTTCTTGTGGATCTTTTAATAATTGGTATAGTTCATGATTACCAGAATTGTAGTATTTATGTATTAGAAAGTACTTGTATAAAGATTAACTTGGTAATACAAGTGTCATATATCAGTTAATATCAAATAAACAAGAATATTTAATCTAGATCTTTAATTCGTCTGTCACAGATAAGGAGCAATAACATATTTACTGTAAAATTTTGTTATTGTTCCAACAATAAAAATTGAAAGCTTATTTAGTTATATTACTAAAAAGCACATATGGTGGCTAATATAATGTGATAATAACGAGGAAAATAATTAAGAAAATTCAGTAGAATCTAGCTACTGAATATAGTAGATTAAGACACTATTGCAAGGAAAAGACAGTTGGACTATGCAAATGTGGTTCAATATTCTTAATGCTGTGGTACCATTACAAAAGTATAAGTTTGTCCCAAAAAATTATCTGTTGTGGAAGGAACAAGCAAAAAACATCTGATCAACTTTCCTATAGCAACATAAGAATGGGGCTTATTGAACCACATTTAAGGTTTTATATTTATGCATTTCACCCATATTAATTTTTCAAACAAATCATAATTACCAGAATTGTATTTACGAATTTAGTTCATTTGATATTTTTGGGTATATTATTGTTTTGAGAACTTTCTAGTATTTAGAATGAAAAATGAAATTAACTTACCTGTAGATGATAAAAACATATCACCCTCTCTTGTCCTAGCATACCTCATACTTAATCCCAATACTGCATTTTGAAGAGTTAATGTTATTAAACTAATATATTTTAGAGTAGAGTTTGTATCTGAAAAAGGGAGAATACAAATGAAACTCAAAATGCATATAATTGTAATAATATAAATTCTTTACCAGTCTTTTTCTGCATTTTACTTGATTCAGTGGATTCTTCTGTATTCGTAACACCGTTTGTTAAAGGGGGAGTTTTCTATGAAAATAAGAAAAGAATAACACACTGTTTTGTTAGAATGTTGAGACAAAATTAAATGTGATCTTACTACTGGAATATTGGTAAAGTCTTCCTTACATTCTATTTAATTGAAATATCTTTACACATTGACACGTTTCATATTGGTAGGATTTGTGTTTGTGTTCGCCTGTTCGCCATCCATGCGTCAAAAGTCGAAATGTCAAAAACCAGTCTTCCCTTCCCCACACCACCAAACCACAAACTTTTTGGTTTTTTAATTTAACGCTGTGTCTAGTGTCCCGGTAGGGTAGTACAGGTTATACCAATAGTTTTTGAGAAGTTGGGAGATTTTGATAACGCACAAGAAAAAGTACTGAAAAAGGGACGCCCGATTTATTACAGCTTACAAAATCAAAAAGGTTACTTTTGGTAAAAATGTGTTACCGGTAGCGGTACTCTATCCACAGGGTTATTTCAATGACATTTGACTTGACATGATCTTGACATATCACATATGTTATTTGAAATTTGAACTCAAAATAAAATCAAGTATTTTAAAAAAAATTTAAATAGCATATCATAGACAAAATCTCTATGTATCATACATCAGTCGTGAATTGACTTTCATTACGTATAATTTTAATTCCATTCAATTTATGATTAGAGACAGCGAACCACTAAAATCAGCTCTCATCGACACAGTGAATGTTGATCAAAGAATACCATTGTGGGATAAGGCTCCCTGTATAAAATGTGAACGTTTCTTATTCTTACAGTAATACCAAAAGAATACCTTAATCTCACTAGGACGAACCTTTAAAGGAAGTAACTGAGATCTTCAACCAAAATATAAGTACAGTATTACCTATTATGTTTTTGAAAAAGGATCGAAAAGTAGATTAAAGTACAACATATTAACATTTAAGAAAAGTTATATTCCAATATGAAGTTTAATAAAGCAAATGTTGCTGATGTTTTGCGACTTAACCAAAGAGATGAATTATTCATTATGGATTCCGAACAAAAAATGTATGAGTTTTTAAAATTGATGGGGTCAGGAAACTATCATAGGCTTAATTCTTCAGTTCCTTACATAGCTCGAATTTGGTATTACTTTTTGACGTCAGTGGCAAAATTACAAACCTTAGGAGAAGAGTATACAGGAACTATTAGGTGCAATAATAATAATCAGATACCTTCAAAAACTGTAAGTTCAACTTTTTCATTTGCAAAATGTTATTGATATGATCAAAGAAACTTAATTTATAACATTTTTTAAGTAAGTACAACAAATATTTGTTGTTTCTCTTTAAGATGGAGTTGATATGGCTAGTTTTGCATGTAGGAGGTGAGTCTATGATGGATCGATTTTTAACATATTCTAGAAAAAAAATTAGTGCTTCTCCAGATTTGAGAAATGATATTAAATTATTATTACTCCGATGTATTCAGGTGTTGAAAGAAGAAAAGACAACTATAAAGAAAATACATAATGCATTATTTTATATAGATGGAAGACATTACAATATATCAAATAGGATTACTGGTACACAATATGTAAGATTATGCTTATTATTGATACATAGCTTACTAAATAACTTTTGCTTTTTGTATCAAATTCTGAAATGTAATTAGTAGCTTCAGCGGATGATTAAAAAATTGTGTTTACCTACGACCCCCCCTGTAATCAGTCAATAACACACAGTCGGTGTCAATGTAATGACGTCTATTACGCACTGTAAAAAAAACGCACAGCTATAAAGTAAATTGCACGGCTTCCCTAGCAACATCTTAGAAACTGTCAATAGACGTCACCAATTATTCAAAATTTACTATTTGAAAACATTCAATACGGCCATGTTTAACTATGAAAAGCCCAAAGGGCTAAGTATATGTATTGATTATAATTGAAAAATGGACTTTCGATTATCAACAATATATTAATAATGATTAAACGTTAGTTCTTTATTGTGCTTCATTCATTGGTAATAGAGATGGAATTTACCAAGCACCTCTAATTATGTAACTGTTATTTCTTATGCTTATAAAAAATACAAGTACAAGTAAGTCGTAGGTAAAGTATAGTACATAACTCGTGTTGTAAAGCACTTTACGCACTCACGGAATTACGCACTCGCCGCTACGCGGCATCGTGCGTAACTTTTCCATTCGTGCGTAAAATGCTTCTTACCACACATGTTACGTAATATACTATTAAATGCAATTTCATGTACAACAATTATATTTTCAGGTATTACTAAGACAATGGATGAAAGATGACACTTTTTTGGGAAGTTTTTATATATTGGGAAACTTATCCTTATTTTATGTTTTGTTAAATTTTGTTTTAAAATTCTTCTCATCAAGCAGTAGTTGTGATGTTTTGGAAGCTGAGACAGAAATGGATCTTTCAAAAAGAGGCTGTATTTTGTGTGGAGAAAATATTAAGTCTGCATGTTGTACTCCCTGTGGACATATTTTTTGCTGGAGTTGCATATATGAAGGTTTACAATATCAGAAAAATTGTCCAGTTTGCAGAGAAGAAATTAAGCCTAGTAGAATTATATTTTTACAAAATTTTGTATAAGTTTTGAAAGGAAATAAATTATTTTGAAAACAGTACAATATGTATTATTTTATAACGTTTTTCTGGTAGTTTATTTAATGTTCCCTGCCAATGGGGTATGCGGATTTGTAATTCCAAATTGACATCCATGTTTTCTACAATTACAAGCATTTTAATCAAAATCAAAACTATCAACCCTATATTATACAGTGTGTACATAAAGTAACGTAACTTGCTAATATTTCGATTTCAGTTGGGTTTACAGAAAAAAATGTTAAATAAAAGTTTTTTCAAATAATCCATACTATCTGTATAAGTCGATTAGAAGTATACAGGGTGCACCGTTGCTCCAAAATAACTTATTAACATAATTTTTCAAATAGTACACCATGTATATATTTTCAGTTTATGTTAATCTATTAAATTACAAATACAACCGTCAAGACCGCATAATTCTAATCTCAATGGTTCTACAGTTATTGAGAAAAATAGTTGGCGGAAACGTTTCTATTACCACCATAATTAACAGCAACAAATAACTAATCTTATTTAATGAGATGTTCAAATTGTCTTCCTTCTTCTATTTGACAGTATCCAAGTCGATTATAAAAAGCTGATATGGTATTACGCAATTGCTGATTTGTTATTTGATGGGCTGTTAACAGTATTCTATTTCTCAGTTCATCCAGATTATCGGGTTTTGTCTTATACACAATGTTTTTCAGATATCCTCAGAAGAAGTAGTCTAAAGGCGATAAATCGGGAGATCTGGCTGGCCACTCAATTGTGCCCCTTCTTCCAATCCACCTGTCTTGGAAAACTTCATTCAAGTAATTTCGATAACTTCAGATAACTCTTGTAATAGAGTCACTTTATAAGGATGAAACTTATTCTTCTTAATAATATTACAGACGGATCCCACACTAACATCATGTTCTAATGCAGTTTTCCTAATGGATGTTGAAGGATTTTCTACAAAACTTTGCATAATGTCCAAGGATTTTTCATCATTAGTTACGGTCTTTGGTCGGCCAGTTTTAGTTTCATAGTTTCACAATCCTCCAAACTGCGGTTTTGGTAATTTGGTTACGATTTGGATACGTATCATTAAATAAGTGAGCTACCTCATCATAAGTTCTTTTACGATCACCGTAACCTCTCATCATAAGAATCATTATTCTTTCTTGTTCGGTAAACATACTTAAATTTGAAAAGCAACTACTTTTTTACAACTAACGCCTTTCACTAATATGACAAATAATTCATGATCATGACATATTAAAAAAATTAATGACAGAAGAACCTATTACATTTTTGACATAAACAATTGTTTTATAATTTTAGATTCAAACTAATGTAACTTAGGAATTATGAAACGTAGATATATGCAGTCTTGACGGATGTATTTGTAATTTAAAAGATTATCAAAAACTGAAAATATATACATGGTGTACTATTTAAAAAATTATGTTAATAAGTTATTTTGGAGCAAGGGTGCACCCTGTATACTTCTAATCAATCCCTCCCCTAATCTATGCTTCTAATCGACTTATGCAGATAGTATGGATTATTTGAAAAAACTTTTATTCAATATTTTTTTTTGTAAGCCTAACGGAAATCGAAATATTAGCAAGTTACGTTACTTTATGTACACACTGTATAGTTTTCATTCTCTTGGTAGACTATTCTGAATACACTAGACCATAAAATGTATCGAAAAGAAGATTTTTTCGTTTTTAAGGTTATGTTCTTATTTTCATCTGAACGACAATTTAATTTTATTGTCTTTAAAAATGATTTCAAAAAGGATTATAAGCAGTTGTTTCAAACAACAGAAAACATACAACATTCGTTTTTGCAGTACTCAAGTTAATATTGAAAAGTTGGAACAGGAATCCACCTTAAGCTCAACTGATTGTGAGTAAACTAAAACTAATTTTGTCACTATACCGTTCTTCTAGTATTTAAAACAGTACCCAAACATGCTTTTTCAAATAACCAGATCTCGAAATAATAGTAATATCTACCTAAATAATAATGGTGGTATAAGCCTGATTTAAGAGGTCGTGTTTTCTCTTTTCTTGTGTGTATGCCAGTTGATTGAATCCCTGAAGCTTATTATATATATATCTGCTTAACTCTTCATCAACATTAAATTAAATGTAGCATTTTTTCAAGAAAGAAAACTAATGCTATTTATTTTTGTAATTTTAAGTTATCAGTGATGAAGCAGCATTGCGTGAAGAAAAAATTGAACAAAGTAGAAACAAATCACGTCTTCGAGAGCAAGATAGAAGTATATTATTAAATAAAAATCCTTACCCTGAGCCTAAGTTCTTCCACCATGGCAGCTTGAAATATCTCAGAAGAACTTATGGGCGATATGGTGAAGCTTCAGGAGTTAACCCTTCTATATGCTGGCCTATAAACGAAGAATTGAAAGATGCAAAAGAATATGAAAATTTCAAATATCCTTCCACAATACCAGACATGATTATGCAGGCAAAAAAATTAAGGAAAGAGAAAGAAGAAAATGTAGCAGCCAGACAAGAAGCAATTGTTAAAAAAATGGAAAATTTGGAGGGCTGGAAAAGGGATTTGTTCAACAGAATTGCCAAAAAGGAAGCTGAAGCTAAAAGTGCTAAGGTAATAAACTAAGTTTCATGTTTTATATATTTGTTCTTGAAAACTGTACATAATTTCAGTTCAACCTATCTAATGTATTCCTGTCTGTTGATGCGTTATTGACTTTATCACTATGAATCTTGTATGTCCAATCCATTGTAAAATTAGCATACACAAGAATCTCTATTATTAATCTTTGTGAAGTACAATTACTTTGCCTGTTTGTCAATAATTATTGATTAGAAATACTTAATCTTTAATAATACAAAACATCAGTTGTTTATCCCCATAGTTTAAGGCTGATTGGTAATATATACTTTCGCAAGTTTATCTGAAGCCGAGAAAGGAATGAAGGCGAAAACATTCGATATTGCCACGTTTTACTATGAAAAAGCTAAAGTGCTAAGTATGTAGTGATAATAATTAGAAAAGGGACTTTTTATTATTAGCAATATAAACAGTATGATTAAACCTTAATTCTTCAATCTGCTTGTTTCCCTGGATGTTGTCTATTAACATTCTTTTTTCAATTTATGAATTTTGGAAGATGAACACTTTTACAAATTTGTCATGGGCTTCTTCAAGCTCTGGCAGCGTTGTGCGAAAACCATAATTATCACACCCTCCGAACTACATAATTGGTGATTTTTATCGAAAGATCTGACCAGCTGACTTCTTATTGGCAACGCGTGCGTGTACTTTTTCCTCTCAGTTCGCTAATTGACTGATATTGAATGTTCCAGTGGCTTTGGTATTGTCAGTGACCTCTGTATTTTAAGTTTTACTTGGTAAAATAGGTACCGTACGCCACTGGTACATTTATAACAGATAAGCCCCATGTTTCTTCGCCTCTTACCGATGCCGCGTAGCTTCAGATAAACTTGCCAAACTATAATTTGTTTCACCATTTTTTTGATACGAAGGCCAGTATGCATGGATTTGAACAAATTTTTTTAAAACATGCAAAAATATTCAGGGTGTTTTATTTACATAATAAAAGTTGAGGGCATTTCCTGTTAAATCGGAAGTTGATAATAGAAAATATGACATCAAATTTACGTCATGCGTCACTGTAAACTTTGATAAATATCATCCATTCAATTTTAAAGATATTTACTTGGTTACAACTTTTGGACAACCCTGTATATGTACTCCATAAATGGACATATTTATAAATATTCTTATTTCTTCACTGATTACTTACAATTTGTATACCTTTACATGTTTAAAAGTAATTATTGTCACTCAGTTAAAGGGGTAGGGATAAATTCCTTGTGGTGTTTGGAAGCAAAAAGAAGAACTGGATTATTTCAAATATATTGACGGAAAAAAAAAACTGCACTCTGCAATCTTCGTACATGTTTAGTAAAACAATTACTTACCAAAATTATTTTAACGTCGTTTTCAGTAGCACAGGAGATGATAAATCGCAGCTATCTTTTAAATCAACAAAGTGATAAATTTAACTTTGAAAATAAAAAACAAATTGTGTGAAACAATACTTTAAAACTTGTTTGGAATTTAACTAACCTCAAAGTGCTTAGCGATTAAATATACATAAAGGTGAAAGTAGTTTCACTGGTTTTACATTTCATTCTTCATTCAATAGGATCAATGAAAGTATTTTATGCTTTAAACTGGCGATGTTTCATTTTGTTTTAGTGAACACAATTTACTAGTACTGTAAAATATTATTTTCAAAAATATTAAAATAATTTTCAAGTACGGGGGAGCGTCGATATATTAATATGTGTGAATTGAAAAAAAAAACATTAATACAAATATAAATTGTAATTATTTTATTAAATGATTGTCAAGTAACATATTATTTGTTATTAGACTGAATAAAAAATGATATTCCAGAAATCACAGTGGCTAGAATAGGTCTTCCAACTTTTTGATACATTCATAATAGTTATAAGAAATTTGTAATTTCAGGAAAGAAAAGAGAGACTTGTTGAGGAAGTTAAAAGGCATTTCGGATATGCCGTCGATCCAAAAGATGACAAATTTAAAGAAATGTTGGAGAAAAAAGAAAAGGAACAGAAGAAGGCGATGAAAGAAGCGAAACGGAAACAAAAAGAAGCAAAGGTTATGGACAAGTTATTGAAAACATATGAAACTGATAAAAAGGTGCCTGTAGATGATAAGGACGAAGCCGCCAATGAAAGCAAAGTCGTACAAGAAAAAGAATAAATATATTTTTAAGTAGAATATGTTTTGTAAATATGTTGAAATAAAATATTTAAAATTACTACAAAGAATATTCATTCACACTCAAACCCTAACAAGTAACAGAGTACAACTAAAATATTATTTATATATGTTCTTCAAAATTTATATTTGCATATAATGCACAGAATTTTAGTCATTTTATTTTCTGTTGAAACTTAAGACTGATAGATGTCAGCGCAATGTATTGATAGAAGGAATCTACTATAAAAATATTAAGTTTACATTTATCGTCAACAGAGGGTACTTGCGTCAGAAAAGCTATTTTTATTCCGCTTGACAGGCAATCGGGGGGATTGTGAAGAAAACTGGCTTTAGAAGGCTTACTATGCGCAGTGCAAGTGCGCGAGAGTCTTTGCGTTATCCAGATTCTTTGTACCATTCCTAGCATACCACAAACAGACAAACTCCTCGTAATAACGGACCAAAATCCGTCCTAATTATCCAATAAAGTTGGCAAAGAGGCTCTTATTTTCAATTTTGGTAAGTACATTACAATTTATGATTGTTTTTCATACAGTTTTAGCTTTGTTTTGGTCTTAATATCCGTTAGAATGTCAGCAATGTGTCTACAATTCCAACAATACTTTACATACTTGTCATGCTTGCTCTTACGAAGTGCAGACGACCGGGAACGAGCGGTGTCGTTTGAATTTCGAATTTAGTTTGGGAAAAATCGCAAAAGATTATCAATGTTTATCGATAAGAAATGAATATAAAGTGATATTGATAGTGATAAAGAACTTTCGCAAGTGTATACATTCGGTGGCTAGTAGTGATCATAATACTCGCGGCGCGTTTACTTTGTTTACAACAATCAGTTGTTTTAGTGTTGTCGAATACTACTAGTGTTTTTAAATTACTAATACAGTAATTTTTACGGCTGTAAATGAACGTGTTGTGATTGTGTAAGGACTCTTGAAAAGTTTTGAAGTGATATTTTAGTGGTTTGTGTATCTACCGACGGATAAAAACATTTGGATTGTCCAAGTTTTCGTAACTCTTGGAGATTTTTCCACAACAAATTTATATGACGGAATGTATTTAGGTATCTATCTAATAACACACTTATTTCAACATAAATACACATTTGTCATACGATTAATTACTAGAAATTTATTTAGCTTCCTTTGCATTAAAGGAATACCTATTTTCTATTTTAGAGTAGACGTTTCCAAATTGATATTCATAAAGTTACTTTTTTAAATAAAACTATTTCTAAAGAAATCCACTTTAATGAAAAAATATATATGAAAATTCTAATAGGTATGAGTACTTTTCACAAAGTAAGGGTACACATAGTAAATTCAATATTCGCTGTGCAGGTGGTAATATTTTAAAAATAAATTTACTGAAACACTACCTACCTTTAATTTGCAAATAATATAAGTACCTAAGTTATTCATTATTCCTTATGAAATGGTATAGGTACAATATACACTAAATGATTTAAATTTTGGATATTGAGTACCTACAAAATTCCAAATATCTATTTAAAGAAGTACCTACCTAACATATCTTATAGACTACAATAATAATAATAAAAGATAACAAATAATTTTTGAAATATTTTCAATTTCTTCAAAAAGTGTGTCAGAAATATTTTTTATTTCTCAATTTTTATTTTTATTTTATAAATAGACTCATATCTAAATATTGACAATGCAAGTTGATTAATTAAATGACAGGTGAAAATCATTTAGTACTTGTATGGTCTTCAAATGATTAAAGTAATAGTTTTATGGTTGTGGCACATTGCTGATAAATAACAACAGATCTGTTTATGTTAGACATTTTAATTTTAATGTATTGTATTATTATTAAGAAGGCGATTAAATTTAATTATCTGCAATAATAGTATACAATACTTTTTATGAAATATATGAAGAAAAAAGTGAATTTTAATCAATCTTTAATAATACTTGGAGATTAGATAAGTGATACAGACCTGCTAAATAAGAAATAATATATCTTGTCTGTTTTTCAAGTTGCCCTTAAAAATAGATAAAATTCATAGGTGGACCATGGTAATTATAGATAACCTAATTTTTGAAATATAATTCAATATTTTTTGATTACTTAAAATATCATAAGATACTTGATGTAGTAAAAGTAGGTAGGTACTATGTACAGAAACAGTGTAAAGCTTTTGTTGTTTTATAAAGATTTCTCATACAATAACTGATTATTCTAATATAAAAAGGGATTTTGATTACATTTGAAGTCAATCCAAGTATCTATTTCTCGTTGTAAGTCTTGGTGCTTTCCGAGGTGCTTTCTTTATTTCCTAAGGCTTTCTATTCTATGTCTTTATTTCCTGTAACTTTAAATCTTACCTCTATATTCTCAAGCCGTTGTTCTTTTTATATTTGTTCCAATTTTATTTCAATTTATTTATAAAAATTTGGTGAAATTAAAATAATCGTTCAATTTGATATATTATTTTATAAATAGTGTAATTCGGTTTTACACTTTACTTCAGTATTTTCGATTTTTATTTTCTTTCATCTTTAATTGTGGTCGATAAATTGGAAATCATTTAATAGAGTTAATTTTAAATCCCGTGAAAATAAACTCTACTGCAATGGACTCCGTACGACGGCAACCGAGAAAAACAAACGAATATTTCGTGTCTGCAATCGAATTAATTTTAGACATATTAAAATAAACTTGTCTTCATGGATGTTGCGACTTTCCAGAAACTTCGCCAGACAGGGTGTTACTATTTGGGAGTTGAAACATTTTATTCATGCATTGGCAACTAATACCGCTAGTTTAATTAAACAAATTTAAATATCTCTATTGATACAGCGATTTTTAAATTAAGTATATTTAGAATGAAATGTATATACACTTACGAAAGTTTGCCAAAAGTGTGACATTAAAAACTGCATGCATTTTATAAATGGAGCAAAACAAAACAAAATTTGATGCAAATATAAAATTGCTGGTGCATTAACATAACCTCGAAGAACCGTAAAATAAAGTTGAGCAACTATAACAACCAAACACCCTGATGGGGTGAAATCGGGTGATCTAGCGGGCCGTTTCACAGTTCCCCTTCTTTTGATTCGATCCATCTATCTGGAATTGTTCTGTCTAATACATTGGCTCCTAACCTAACCTAACCTTCTTGGCGTGGCGGTGTGACATCCTCTTGAAATCATCTTCTGCAGTCTAAAGTGTCAATTTGGATAGATGTTAGGAAAGAGTTGGATCAAATTAGGAATTAATGTATACAATTCTTCTGGTAAATTTTCATAAAAAACTAAAGACCAATAGTTATTGTAATTTGCCTTGTAATACCACCGTACACTAACTAACGACAAGTAAATTCACTTCGTCGATTTATGGGTTACCGAACATTTCCTTACCCCTCCTATCGTCTGGAGAGTTCTGGCTAGTTTAAATCGAGTATTGAATGTTGTATTAGAATAATATGGCAACAGATGTGTAAGGCGCCAGAGAAAAGATGTAACAAAACTTTCAAGCTTTCCGACGCAAGTGAATTTACTTGTCGGTAGTTAGTGTACGGTGGTAATACGTTCATCAACCTCTTGTTGAGTCCGCATGTTATGGCCAACATCACTATAAGTTTGGATCTCTCACTTTCAGTTGAAGGCATTTTAACAAAATAAATTTAATGTTGAATTAAATTGACAATTCGGAATACTACTTGGATATTTATGACAGTTTTTAACGTCTAATTATAAAACAAATGGCAATAAATATTTTTCTGTCAACTTAGTAAGGGCGGCTAAGATTTCTTGTATTTAGGATAAAAATTTTAAATTAAAATTAGCTACACAATATTTTAACCGTTTAATATGAGCGCCCTTGCTGCAAACTCCCTAGAGATTTTTTAATGCGTTTAGGACAAATCGAGGGACAAATGCATGATTTCCATTTGGTTGTTTCATCCAAAAATATCCAGCAAACGCTTTCCGTCTAAAGAAATAAAATTAATTTCGTACAAACGCTGTAGATTTACAGATAAGCAAGTTATTAACGTTGTTACCTGCTTTAGTGAAAATTTGTTCCATTTCTCAGCCGAATAATGAAATTATTCTCATATTTTGTCACCAAATTCGACGAATTTCATTCCAAAAATCATTTTCGTATTCAAAACATTGAAAATAAGCATATAAATGACATTAGAAATAATGTAGAAAACAGAAAGGTGTTTTAGTTTAGGGAAATTTGGTTTATAAGGTTTACAGTAAATGTCACAACTGTCAAACTAAATATCAAAGCACACTCGTGGCGTCTCTGCCGCGTTTAAAAGAATCGTTCATTGAAACGCGGCTGTCAGATTGCAGTTGGGTTGGCATCCAGTGCAGTCCTGTAGGAACAGTACAATTTATATATAAACGTTTTCTTGAGGATACAAAGAATTTTTGGCGTCACTGGATGTTAATCGCCCATGTTAAGCTTTCGATTTTGGTGGCATCACAAATACCATTACCAAACTTGGAAAGAATGCCATAAAATGGTACACAGACGGCTCAAAAGCTTGGGATAAACCACAAGTATCTTTCAAGCGGAAATCCACGCTATAAGAAAGTGCGCCCAGTTCAATATTGATAAAGGATACCTACAGAAGACAAAGGATTATCATAATGTCGGATAGTCAAGCAGCCATTAAAGCACTGAGCTCTTGTGTATACAGTTCCAAAATGGTGTGGAAATGCCTAGAGAAACTCAATGAACTGGGCGAGAACAATATAGTCACCTCACTATGGATTCCAGGACACACTGGAATAGAAGGAAATGAAATAGCAGATGAACCAGCAAGGAGGGGGACTGAAAAACCTTTCTGAGGGCCTGAATTCTTTTGCGGAATCAGCCCCAATGTAATATTGGAAGAAAAGAGAAGATCTAACCATTGGAAAGATCTAGTAGAGCTTATACAATCAAAGACTCTTCTGGGTGACTACAACCTGTTGAGATCAAATGAATGCATAAGTCAAAGTAAAACTGCGCTAAGAGTTTTAACAGGGATCCTAACGGGACATTGTCGCCTGAATGGGAACCTGAAAAAGCTCAAAATAGTGGAGGAAGAAGAATGCAGATTTTGTGGCATGGAAGAAGAAACCTCCATCCACACACTTTCCAACTGCACAGCACTTCAGAATCCTAGAGCACAGCACCTGGGAGGTTACTGGATAGAAGAGGAACATTTACCTAAGTTGAAGCCTGCAGAAATCCTAAAATTCCTCCGGGAAATAGGACTAAAGGAACTACTAGTTTCTGAGACTCTCCTCAGAAACTAAGTAGAAGTAAAGGAGCACAATAGATCTTTTAGGTCTCAGTGAATGTCACCCCAAAATACATACATACATACATTGTGCTACTTAAAAGCTTTATTACCAGTTAGTTTGTCTTTATTAACCGCTGTATGATAAATAAAGGTTAATTACATTTAAAAATGCCAAAAAAGTGAGAAATTAAAAAATTTTAGCATTTACTTGTAGTAAAATTACGTAATCCATGGATTTATTTAACCGAAAACAGTACTTCAATCTGTCAATTAAAAGAGAAATATCTCTTTACTCGCGTACTCATTCCCCCACACTGCGAACTATTTAACAAAGAGATAAGATGAGAAGGAAGCTCTTGATGCATCGAAACATTCTATCGAATATCGCGATTTACTTGAGTTTATCATAAACTTATAAAATTACGAATTTAATAGTCAACCGTAAAACGGCCGCGACGTAAAAATAAATTATTGCTTTCGGTCGTTTTGTTGAAGAGACAAAAGCCTTAAATTTATTCGTGTGATGAATATATGAACCCGGGAACCAACGCAACGAGGAAACGTATTGAAGGCAGACATAAAGACGTTAGAAAACGTGATATAATGTTTGTGCGTTATAAAATATAATTTATGAACTTTACTCATAAAACTATATGGCTTAAATAAATTATTTTCTATACTAAAAGCTTGTAAATATTAAAATAGTTTTATTTGTAACGGATTTACGTAGGTTGTCAAGAGTTTTAGCACAAATTATACATTTTAAAATAGTTTATTTAAATTGTAATTGAAAAATAATTACTCTCTGGAGACTAGGAGAAATTATTTCCAAAAGAAATATGTGGAACAAGTAAAAAGAATAAATATAAGAAACAGACCGCTTAATTGGTGGACAGAAGGAATAAAAAATCAAATAAAATTTGAAAAAGATGTGGAAAAAGTACTTGAGTTATTATGCAAAAGGGTAAGAAAAACCGTGACCAATTTAAAACTATGATCCTGCACCAAGATGGGGCATAACCCTAGAATGTATTAGGGCCAACTGTACCGGTGTTACTTAAGCATTTAAGTAAGTGTGACTGCACCGCGTCGTAAATCGTTCTTAACGTAAGTCGAAGTGTAGGTTCAACTTAAGTCCTACTTATGTGGAAGTGAGGTTATGTTTTGGCATTTGGCAGACCAACTTATCAAATAAATAGAGAGGAGAGGTTAGTTTATAAAATCAAAGAAAATTGAATTAATAATCGATATAGAGCTTTTTGATGACATTTACGAAGTGGAATTAATTTAATTTGGTGTTCTCAGGAATATAAATCCCAGACAAGATTTTTACAACACTCTATCCGAAATTAGGGCCGTGGCGGGCACGTACATCCTTTGTAGCTTTATCCATGGGCATAAATCACTGGTAGACGTAGCTCTTCATATTTTATATTGTTTATATATAATAGGCATGATGAGTGATGACTGATTTTGAAAAACTGCCCCACAATGTTTTCACGTATATACTTCATCTACAATAAATGTTATTTCTGTAAGAAAAAAAGTTTTTAAAGATTCAACTTTCAAAAACTAATTTCAAATTATGCGCCAAAACGCTAGAATAGTAATGGCGTCGTCTATGACATCATCAATTCGTAAATACCATTTATAGGTGATCTGTGTCGATAGCTTATCTATGATCTGTGCAAAGTCAAACTTCAAACACTTGACAGCTTGCAGGTTAAAAGTTTATTGTGATACATAAACAAAATTTGAATAATTTTGTGCGGTTAGTTATCATAGAGATGAGTCCTAATGTGTATCGATGGTGTGCGTTTCCACAATGTAATTCAAAACAGATGCTCGGATCATAGATATTTGCGAAAGTACGACGTCACTCTCTTCTGATTGGTGTTTGAGATAAGATGGCGGATGGATAACTCTTGTGCTTATATTTTTACTAAAATAAATGTAATCAAACATGTAAAATAAAAATAAGTGATTTATTTAGAATCTCTGTATCTTATATAATTATATCAAATCAATATTTTTGTGATTCTTAGTGACTGTCATCATGCCTATTGTCATTCTCATTATCAGAATCTAGTGTCACATCTGTAACATTTCAATTTTTACCAAAATCAAAATCCCTGTTCGCCTGTCGACATCCTGTCTTTAGTCGACATAGCTAAATAAGATACGGTGCAATCGAATTACACCAAGTTTAATTTAATGAATAAAGTTTAACTCATGAAAGTATTACTTAGAAGAAGAAACGGTGCAGTTGGCCTTTAGAGGTACGAGAGCATCTCACAATGGGACAATTCTCTGGCCTCCTAATAACCCCGACCTAACTCCCTTAGATTCTTTTTTGCGTGGGATGCTAGTTTCATTAAAAATAGAACTATACGGTATTTTCCAATAAAAAATGCTCTTGTTTGAATTCGATAATCTGTAAATGAATACAGCAAATTCATGCAGACATGGTAAAAGTTATCTTGCTTAATTATGTCAATACACTTGCTCATAAAAATGTTTTCTTGGGAGCTGTGTGGTGTAGATGATGATATTGATCTGAAAATACGTTCTATAGGAACAACATAAAAATATAAAATGACTACCACTTTATAAGTCATAAACATGGGACTCTACATACTCGGTTGAATCTACTCACCAAAACGTTCTCACTCGGTTATTTTGAATAGCACCATAAACCGTTAATGGAGTATTCATAAATGGTTTTACGATTATTTTATATACCAAGATTTTTTTTGGATATAGTATATTTTGTGCTTAAACGCAATCAAGCACTTATAATGATACGCATAAAAAAGTATTTATCGCAAAATATTTAATGTCCAATGGCATTGATAAATTTCCCTAAAACCTGCTCTGTCCATCAAACTTGAACCAATTTAGCTGCCCCGACTTTCCAAATAATTCTTCTACTTCTAATAAACTACTCTAGTTCGCGTTATATCCAAATTTTTGACCGATACTGAATAAAGTTGATCCAAATTTAATGGTTTCCTTTAATATTCTACAAGTTAAATATCAAAAGAACCAGCACAGTAAATAAATTCAACTCAATATTATGGTTTACTTATAGCTTCAATTTGTGCGCGACCTTCAAATTGAATCAACATGTAATTTTTCATTTTATTGCTAATACTATTGAAGTGATTTGATTTGTTTGTAATATCAATTGTAGAAATCGCAGTTTTTTTCTTAAATTACCGATATATTCTTGATTTAAATACGGTAAAAATTACGTGATTGTTGATAAACATATTCTTATTTTGATACAAATGTATATTTTTTGGATAATTTGACCCATTTTTTCAATGGCCATACTAAAAAATCAAATAAGGAGATCAGTATGACCTCGATTGCAGCGCCACCTAGCAGAACCAATTGTGTGAATCAAACCATTCTCCAATACACTTGAACACACACAAAAACTTATAAAAACAGTAAAGAATGTGGCAAATTTAAAAGTATGTTGAGGTATATTTTGCGTATAAAAATTGCTAGCCAATATTTAGTGTAATTAAATAAATAATTACAGTATAACTAAATATTACCACTAAAAGTCAAGGTTACTTTTATAAACAAAAAAAGGATGAATGAATAAATAACGATTCAATTACACACTTGAATATAATTTTTTCAGTCTGAATATTGAACGAATTTACAGTATAAACAGATTTACATGAAATAAAAACCGAAACTTGTAAATTTTTATGTTCACTACATCTTGCCAAATGTGGAATGAAACTTAAGAAATAAACGCGAAGAAGAGAGACATGAAACGATAGATAATTTCAATAATATAAGTTTAAATATGTGTTCGTCGCCCTTGCTGATTTTCTCCTTGATCGGAATACCGTTTTTTTAACAGCATGCAAAACCCGCACCCACCTGTCAATCTTGTCATACTGTTTATTATAAAATCTTGTCTCGACTCGCAGCCTCCAGTCTCGTGTTGTGTCGTCTCGCGTCTCGTACGAGAATTGTGATAATGTATCGAAATCTCATCTGTAGGAAGTAGGAAAAAAAATTAAAATTGTTCAAATTCAACATTATGTAATGTTATGAAAATAATAAAAGTTTACAAAACAAAAGTTTGATAATACAAACTAATAAATTTAAACAATTGAACGAAACAAAAACTTGCCATTATTTTATATCTAAAAGAATAGCAAAATCGATATCGATATTGGTAGTATTTTCTGGTCACCTGTAAAAATCTCGCATGAGTATCGACATGAGCGCAATTAAAATCTCGTTTCGCATTGTCCGAGTATCTTCTCGTGTCCATCACTACAAATAAATGGTTCTTTACCATTTAGAAGTATGTTGCTCTAATGCTACGGTTGCAAATTAAGCAATAAGCAATCAAATGATCGAACCATAGATTTTTCTTCAAAATAACCACGGCTACGATCGAATTTTGAATAAAGGAGCTGTAGAGCTTATGATAATGTTCAACTATCTGCGTTTTATCTTCATGGTTATTCAAATTTAAGCTTCTAATTCGGTATAAATCGAGGGGTTAACCACTATGCCAAAAATGTGATAGTATTTCGCAAATAGTGTAATTTCGCAAATAGTGTAATTTCGCAAGATTTCGCGTGATTGCGCATGATTTCGCGTGATTTCGCAAATGTGTGACAGTATTTTGCAGGGTGGTTCACCCCTCGGTATAAATATAATTCCAACACTTAAGAAATATGAAAAAACCACTACTGTGTAGATAGATATAAAAAAGTAAACAAACAAACAAAAATCATTGAAGCTGTAAGTAGCTGGACGCTTCTTAGAGCTTGTAGGTACGTGCTCATGTTCTAGAATCCATAATTAAAGTCGACCTACAGGAAACTGTAATAATACTTTATTGTTTCAAGCCCACGTGGCTTGTTGTCAGATTTTTCGAATTTTGGTCTGCAGTTGAAGGTGAAGATGTCGCTATTGTCACGACTTTTACACTTCCGTTACTGGAAGACATGTATTGACTGTGATTTTGCTGTCTTCTTCAGTCCGGGATTAAGCTCTGAGAGTTCTCGGACGGAGAACATATACCTTGTACTGATGAGGTGCAAATACGCCGAATCCGGTCTACAAGTTATGTTGTCCCTTCTAATTGCAAATCAAAATGGTTGGTGTTGAATATCTTGTAGGTTTACCAACCATGTTTGACTTTGAAGTGTAATTCAATAGCCGTCGGGGACTATAGCCGGGGAAGTAGTTGTTGCTTCTTAGTCGAACGGTAACTGTTTTTGAAAAATATTTTTCAAATCTTATAAAGCGTTGGAATAATCATTATTCTGCGATATCTGAACTAGTAAACCTTTTATCAGTAGAGTTTGAAAAGTATTGATACATAATTTAATTCAAAACTGGAAGTATCACGTATAAAAAATTACATTTAATTAAAACTATCTATTTTTAGTTGACAATAAAATAAAAAACGACAAAAATGACGGTTGCGGAGAGTGTAATACAAGATCCAAATGGGTTTTAATTTAATTTTTTTTCCTGTTACTTGCCTACTCCACATGTGAAATGTTGCCAAGAGTTTATTTTAGAATTAGTGACGCATTTTAACCTCTACAAATCTTGATTCAGTGCACACACTTATACACTCTGGAAAATACGTAGAAAATAGATTTTCCGATCTTTATAAAAGTAACGCAAAACAATACTATAGTTGTAATTAATTTGGATATTAAAAGCGTTTTAAACGAATTAAAATTGATATCATGACGGAGAATTTGTAGCAAATTTTGGATTTTTCGTCGTTGCGAGGGCAATATAGGATCTTTACGATAAAAAAACCGTAAATACACTTTATCCTCAACAGCCAGGGCAATTTACAGCTAACGAGTTGGCAAAACTTCAAGACGTTGTCAGATCAACTTGTGAAATTCCCCAGTTTGCTTTGACGTTTATTGACATTCGATCATCGTCTAATATTTACAAGTTTTTTTGGTGCTTTTAAATTCATAGTTTCTTTAAGATCAAATATTATTTTCATAACTAATTATTTCGGCAAATCTGCAATGTGTAGTAAATAAAATGCCGAAACAGCTGAACAGTAAATGTCAAGAGATGGTAACATCTTTGTTGAGTTATTTTGAACGAGAATGCCGAAATGGGGGGCCGCTTCTCCCGCTTACTGCTGTAAGAGATGTAAGTAATTGTTTTCGCTATTTGTATTCATTATTAATAAGAACTGTCAATCTAACATCAGATTGACTTTTCTCATTTTCGTTAAGTGAAGAAAAAAACTACAGCTTGGCAACATCACAATATTTTGTTTCATCGTCTTTTTATCGTAAATAAATTATAATAATGTCTTGAAATGGTTCGAAATGAACTCCGAGATGAAGATCCGTACGCATGTTTCAATTCCGCCATCCATCTCGGCACCATAGGCAAAATAAGACATTCTGATTGGTTGCGTTGTATCGGTTAAGTGGGTGCTGAGATCGTGGTCGGAATTGAAAGCGGAGTGCCGAGATCGACGGCGGAATAGAAATCAGCTTAAAGCATGATTTCCTATGGAAATAATAAACACATGCAATTTTCATAATAGTATTTATTGTATTAAGTGATAGTACATAAACAATGGAAAGAAGTTAACCCTTAAGTACTGACGAAAATAAATTGAGTTTTTGCAAAAATTGTAATATTTTATATAAAATTTACTTTAAAGATTTAGTACATACCTATATTATATTGAGATAGTATAAATTATTTGAACAGAACATCATTTTAATAAGCATTTATTATGAGATGATACAAAAACAAATAAAATATAAAATTGACACATTTTAAATGTGATTAACTATTGACTAAACGAAAAAAGATAGAAACGTGCGGTTTCCACCAATGAGTTTGATATTTCAAAAAGTTTTTCCCCAATAACATTGAAAATTTTTCCCAGTTGTACAGGACGAGGAAAAAAATTGGCTATTTTCAAAAAAAAATTACTTGATTTATTTAAATAGAATGCCCTGTATATTTTTACATCATCCGAAAGCTGGGTTCTTAAGCTTTTTATAAATGCCAGCATGTTTAATTTAATTTGTACAAATAAAGAAGGTACGTGAATTTTTGTGAGTGCGTGCATTCTTATTAATTTCCATATTGCCAGTAGATAGTAGTAGATACAACGCAACCAATAAGAACGTCTTATT
Source organism: Galerucella tenella (assembly GCA_910591685.1). Taxonomy (NCBI): domain Eukaryota; kingdom Metazoa; phylum Arthropoda; class Insecta; order Coleoptera; family Chrysomelidae; genus Galerucella; species Galerucella tenella. The sequence continues at coordinate 23,596 of CAJUYH010001235.1, read as the reverse complement.
TTGCCTATGGTGCCGAGATGGATGGCGGAATTGAAACATGCGATCCGTACAGCTACAAAAGCAAAAACCCACAAACTACAAAATACGAGAACCAAGGACCAAATTATTCACGTTAAAACTGTCATTTCTATGGTATCAAAATTGAACAATAGTAAATCAGATTTCGTCAAACTTAATTGTGCACGGGGGATCCTAAACTTTTTAGCAATTCTAGCACTATAACTTCCTCACGAAGTATTTGATGGTACTTGTCGAAAAATACAAAAATTTATTTTTTACTCTAAAATATCCAGTTTCATGATAAAACGTCTACGTAGGAACATCTGTGTTGCCAATTCCTTAAATATAAATAATTACTACTGGTAGATAGATAGATAGATTTTATGAGGTGGCTTTTGGCCTATTCCACTGCGACTTTTTCAGATCTATTGTGGTCTAAACTCTAGATTACATCCTCCAGCCCGACTCTTTTAAAAAAGTCTATTAGTGTGGAGACTGAACCTTTCATATAGCTATCTGCCAATGACTTTTCTTCGCCTAACTAATGCAAAAAACCGCACATTTGCCAGGCTATCGCACTGACATAGAATGTGTTCTGCCGTTTCTTCTTTAGGTGACAAAACCTGCACATATCTTCGTTTGTCAATCCCATCAGCTTTAAATGCCTCTTGAGCTTACAATGCCCCGTTAACAGACCCACTACAGCTTTAACAGCTTTCCTATCTTTGGCCATCAGATCTGCTGTAAATTTTGACGAGTGTTCTAATATGAACTATTTCGCTTGCCTCTGTCCTGGGGCGTTCCTCCACCATTTCAGAGGGGCGACCCACTTCTTTGTTTCCATTCTTGTTATGGTTTTTGCAACGCCGCAGAAGAGCTCCGTTCCAGCGAATGGCATTGATGAGCCTTGTTTGGCCATTTCATCCGCTTTTTCGTTACCCTTATGACCCCCGTGCCCCGGTACCCAGGCTACCGTAACATTGCTACGCTCACCCAGTGTGCTTAGGGCCCACACACAATCCCATACTAGCTTAGAATTGACCTCAACGGAGTCGAGTGCCTTTAGCGCTGCTTGGCTGTCTGTGAAGATGGCAATTGAACGATATGTTCTCTTCTGCCTTTCATATTCTTCCACACAGTGGTGAATTGTTGTCATTTCCGCCTGGAAAATTGTGACATTCCTTGATAGGCTTACTGGGAAGGTTATCCCTTGCTTTAGGCCTACTACACCGGCTCCTACGCCGTCTAACGTCTTTGACCCGCTTATATACAAAAATCAACCGCTGTTTCGTATAGTTACTTTGAACTACTACTGGTAGAATGGCCGATATGTGTGAACTTCGATCGATGTTTTTTTTATTTTCTCATTTTCTCACATAAAGATTGTTAATTGATATTCCGTTGACATTGATAACTGCACCTTTCCAATAATCGCTGAAATGATTGATATATAGTAGCCGGTTGTACGCCTTTAACTAATTTAAACATAATTTCCGAACGGTATATTTAATAACGTTTTCTAATTATTTCATATTTCAATAATTAATAATTACATAATTACAAATGAGTCATTCAATTTATTTAAAAAAATATTTCCTGTTTCTAAATTCGATCATTTGTTATACGGGGTGATCCAAAAGTAATGGTTCAAACTGTCATTATGGTAAAAGTGTGGAGTACTTTGTACTACATATTTATACACATACACTGTGTTATTTATAAGATAGTACAGGGAATGAAGCTCAAAAAAAGGTAAAACCTCGCAATTTTTTCGTCCAGCATGGATTGACTTGAAATTTTAACAGGAGGTAGGGGATAGCCGAAGGTTCAAAATCTATATCGAACCGAAAGGCGCTAAACGGTTTTTAGGGGTGAAAACTACCCTTATTTGTCAAAAATCATAAAATAACATTTTAATCCTGAAACTGGGTAAGATTTGTTTGGATAAGTTGAATAATGAATGTTTTGAGCTTTGGAATACAATTTCATCATATTTCAACCCTTAAAAAGCATCCCCTGTTACAGCTTAATGTAAAAAAAATCACGAATACTTAAAAAATGATTTCGCCTCTGATTGATTTGCATAAAAATTTGGGATTAGGATCAACTCACCCTCTGCTTTATATATCATGTCATGCCGACGAACCCTGATTGTTTCTTAGGGGTGAAAACTACCCCTAAATGTCAAAAATTGAAAAATAGCATTATAAATCTTAAGATAGGTGAAAATTGGTTTGAATTAGTAAAATGATGAATTTGTTACATTTCAAAATACAATTTTCTACTTTTTCAACCCTTAAAAATCAACTGTTATTATTGTTATATGTAAAAAAAAATTTTTGCGAAGAGAAAAATAATTAATGCTAATAGGGATTTGCTCAATAATTCTGTTGTTGAAAAAATGTGTCACGTGCATTAAGTAACTTTTCAACCTTTAAAAAACACCCTTCACAACATTGCAAGTGCACTATACTATACTATTGGAATTTTTCGAAAAAAAAATCGATTGGTTTTTTTAACGTATTTCCCTCATTTTTGATGATAAAAAGTTTATTCAAAAACGATTTTGTAGGGTTTTTCAAGAACTACAAGGATCTGTGAGTTAAATCTCTTTAGACCCTTTCGTTTTTAAATGGGGTGAGTTTAAAGGGCTATAAAAAGGTGGTGCTCGTGCGTAAATAGACGTTTTAAACGGCTATATCTCGTCAAATATTAACTGTACAAAAAATCTACTTACAGGAAAAAAAAACGCTACAATTTCGTTTTTTAACTTTGCTTGTACCTCTAATATTTTCGGAGTTATTTTGAAAGAAAGGGTAAAAAATACAAAATTATGAAAAATAACTTTTTACTTTAAGCCATAATTTTTCGAAAACTATGAATTTTAAATTGGTCAAACTTCTTGGACATATTAACCATACATGTACAAAGAGAATTGCACAAGGGTAAAGATCAATTTCAATTAGGGGGGTAGTTAGGGGGTTGTTTTTACCGATTTTTTTGTATAAAAAATTCAGTACTGACATTATTTTTGTCATAATTCACTCAATTTTGATGCTACAGACCTTTTGAAAAAAAAGGTCTAATTATGCTCTTTGAAAAATATTCTATGAGTTTTCTATGAAAAATGCATAATTTTTCCGGTATTTGACTTTGAATCTATCACATTTTGCATTTGGGAAAAATCATAATCATTGATGAGCCATATCTCGGATCCTATTGGTTTTAGAAAAATTATAAAAAGAGGGTTTTGCTTGTTTTTTTAAAAGCTGCAATTTTGCTCTACATAGTTTTTTGATAAAATGCATAATTTTCGAGTTATCCGCGAAAAACATATAAAAAACGTCGGATTTTTTCCTCTAAAAAGCGTTACTTTCAATCGCGAATAACTTAGAGAATATTGATTTTACAAAAAAAATGTATAGAACATTTTTTGCTTAGAATCACTTTTTCCATCGATTCCTGTGGATAAAATGTAATAAAAAAATTTCACCCCCGAGATGGGGTGGCAACCACCCCCAAGGCTTTAGCGCCCTTCGGTTCGATATAGATTTTAATCCTTGGGCTATCACCTACCTTCTGTTAAAATTTCAAGTCAATCCATGCTGGACGAAAAAATTGCCAGGTGAAATGCTTCATTCCCTGTACTAAGATGCGACATGGAGATTCCTGTACAAAACTGTCAAACGCGAGCTAACTTTTTTACCAAATAGCGTTCATTAAAAATAACAACAAATTTGGAAAGGTCATTGAAAAATAAGTTCAAATGCACTTTTAATTTTCCTCAATTCGCTCTGGTTTGATGAAAAAATGTATAGTTAGGTTTAAAAAAGTCAAACTCTATATTCATACCACTTTCGAATATGTACTTTTAACCGGCTGGGAAATAGCTGATTAGGTGCACAGAAAATTTAAAAGTTAAACCAGAAGTACGGCGGTTCGATTCGAAATTTTTTTTATTTTTTGTTTTCACAATTTTTGAAACAAATAACTGCTTCATTTCAAATTAAATGTTTTTATCTTCTGTACGTTCCTTGTGTCATTACTTATTCTTTTTTCTCTTATTTTTTTGGGAATCAATGTTTCTTAGACCAAGTAATCCACGGCGCCAGTTAATGTTTTTGTTCTAATAGAACGTTTCAAGCAAAAACGATAATATAACCCGTGCATTTTATCGTACAATAATTTCTCGAATAAGTTTAATATCGAGTGTGCAAAATTTCGAATAAATTTGTTCGTTGAAAGTGGGTCAAAATCGAGCCCAAAAGGAGTCGGTCGCAAATAAACATACATACAAGTGATCAAGTGAAGCTAGTATAAACGTGTTAAAAAATATAGGGAGTGGCAAAGCTCTAATGTAAACAAAGTTGTTTCACAGTAAATTCAAAGATTACCATTACTTACCGATCACCCTGTATTTGTAAATTGATTTTCTCGAAACTGTCAGGAGAATCCTTTGTGGCCAATAAACAGTGATGTGTTTTGGAAAAAATGATAGATAGTAGAGAAGTATACATATAGTTCCTCTGTGAGTTTGTCAAAGACATCTGACCATTCTGTTTGCCTCTGCCTTAATATGATTGCAAGTAATTCAACCTGTTTTGACATGCCAGTGGATTGCCAGATACACCAACATGTGAGGGTGTCCATTTAACGGTGACTTTTTTTTAAGGAGCCGTCTCTTCGCCGGCACCACCTCAGCCTCCTGGGCTTATTGTGGATACTCCTAGTGCTCAGACTACAGCCTATTCAGCCAATCCGTTCCCTGTATTAGCTCATGCGGGTTCTTTGTTCGTTGGTTGTAGAAGTCTTCTGGAGTTATTTGGGGTCTACCATACAGTTTCTGCCTTCTGTGGTCCAGCGTCTCACAGTTGCATAGTATATGCAAAGCTGTTTCGGTATCCTTTTTGCATCTTCTGCATGTAAGGTCTCCGTTATACAGCTCTATTCTGTTCAGGTGCTCCTTTGTGGGAAAGTGTCCCGTAAGTAGCCCCGTTATGGTGCGTAGTTTGTTCCTGCTCATTTAGAGCAGTTCTTTCGCTACTTTTTCTTTTATGAATTTCTTCCCATGTATTTGCCTGTTCGTATTCCTCCAGTGTTTACTGTATTGTTCTGTTACTCACACTTTTAACCATGATCTGGGAATACCCACAGCTGGTTCGGGTCCGTTCATCTGAGTTGACGATCCTGCTCTTGCGAGTTCATCAGCTTTTTCATTGCCAGCGATTCCTTTGTGACCTGGGACCCACTCCAGTGTTACATTGCTCCGAGTCGCCATCGCCAGTCTTCTAAGTTCTTCGCCGCATTCCCATACCAGCCAAGATATTACCTTAGAGCTCTGAAGTGCTTTAAGGGTAGCTTGACTGTCACTGTCACGGTGACTTTAGTGTTTAAGGGGAATCTACCAAATTCGACCTTGCACAATTATGCTTTGTATATTTTTTTGTTTCCGTACGTCCTCACGTTTAAGTTCACATAACGAAAATTTTATTAGAAATATGAAAGCTCCGCAACATGTAGGTAGCCAAGCGGTCCAAGCGGATTTTGGTTCACGTACTACTCTATAAGCTTCGTCAGTACTGAACTGGGAGACCGCCGAGACTGGCGAGCGTTGTATCAACAATGGAACGGCACGCGACTACCGAAGCAGAGAGACAATGCCAGTCATAGAAGGATAGAAAAGCGAGAGATGGATTTTTAAGGAATTGTACGGTCATAAGTAATTTGAGGATTCTGAGAATTTTATATAGTATTCATAAAGCTTCAAATTAGACTTCTTATCAATTAGTTTTTTCCATTTAATCCATATTTAATTCTTTACAAGGGCTCAAACTTTGCTTAATATGTGTAATTAACTCATGATTCGTATTTTTTTCAACAAAATTTGGTTAGCATTTCAAAGTTTTTTTTCGATGAGAACTCTAAGTTCAACATTAATCTACATGATATATTTTTTTCTTAATTTTCAATACATCCATTACCTCAAAATTCTTTGCCAAAAATACTTCGATATTTTGTCAAATCGCTGTTGATAGATTCCCCTTAAGGAAAAGAGCGATGATGACAAGACTGATGAAGTTTTTGGGAAGTATGATGATCAGTATAATTCCTGGATAGATAGGATGCTTGATGTGCTTAAAAGCTTGTAGAATATTGTGCTGATAGGATTGTGTGTGGACTAGTATCAATTTTGAGATCCTTAGGTGTCTTGAGCATATTAAATTTGGTGAAAGTATTGACTTGAGGAGGGTACATAATCCAGAGGAGCTGGAAAAACGGGAATGAGTTTTATGAGTCTTCTGAAAACCAAGAGGAAAATGAGATCAATTACAGAATTCTAGAGGCTTTAACTAACCAAAAAAAAACAAAAAAAACTTTGTCATGTAAATATTTATTTTCCCGAATATTTTCGTTCGTTTCTATCTATATTTTATAAAGTAATTTTTCAAATTGAACTATCACCAAATCGGAGTTCATTGACAGTAACTGATTGACCTTTATATAGAAGCATCACGTTATATTGGTACTTATAGTTAACAACCAATTAAAACCAAAGCTAAGGCGACAATCTTATTCCATTTGCCATCAGTAGCTGTGATTAAATCGCCCATATTAAAGATACATTTTCAATTTGGTGATCGTAATACACTAACGGAAAGTTATTTATAGTTTTGATTCAAATGTCTTTACTTTGGACGTAATATTTTTCAAAAATTCAAAGTAAAGTAAGGTACAATTCATAAGTAAACTTTGTTTATTTGGCCATGTTTCATAGCATTCTTTTCTATCAGGCTACAAAAATTAGTTAAGAATAGATAACGTTTCTCCAATCGTATGTCGATCAAAGCAAAATATTTTATTTTAATACCTATACTATTAAGTAATGGTCTGGCTTGAACTGGCTTTGTGTTAACCAGCTTTAAAGGTAAATACAATTTTCACATGAAATATTACCAACAATTATTGTGTCGGATAAAAAATTATGTGTTAACCATGACAGTAATGTGCTTTTCCTCAAGAAGTGGCCAGGCTCGTTTGCGGCTCGCAGTCCATATCTTCTTGCCACTTTACCGCCTAGGTATACAACATAGGTAGTTCTATTATCTTACAAAATAATTTTGCAACATCCTAAACTTAACAATGACTCAATAAGATCTTGAAATTTAATTGACATTTATGGTCTGTACATGTAAACACTTTAGCGAAAAAAAATATCCTTTGCTTGTTTTGCCATTAAATCTGTGTCTAAAAAACTTGATTCTTCTACTGCTTAAACAACTTAATCTCTTTATTCGGATAACACCTTCACTATGGTTTGTCTTTTTGGGGATCGTATAGTACGTATCTCTTCGAATCTATCTTCAAGTTACAATCGTAACATTTATGGTTCAAGTTAAGTTTTAAATCTTCCCGCTCTAACTGAAAGATAATTAATAGTTACACTTCTTGAAGAAAACATTTCGATTTTTACTTAACAATGCCAACCTCTGATCTGGTAAAAAAATCCATCACCTTCAACGCCAAAAAAATTATTCAATCGGTTACCGTTTGAATTATTAAAAATGGCAAATACATTTTTTCCACTACTAGCTGTGAAGTTGACAATTATTGCTTCTTCTAGCCAACTGAGAAATTGAATTTATCTATTAGTGGTTAATAATTTTCTATTATTAACCTAGGTCAATAATGAACATATTCCAATATTTAGAGAATTTAGGGATAGTAGTTCAACAAAAACTTGTATACCCAGGAGATTGTCTTTAACATTTTTGCTGCTTGAAATTACCCATCAAGACAAAATTATTTGAATAAAAATGCCATTATTTCAAAATTCGCGTTCAACCAAAAATGACTGATGACATAACGAGTACGTTCATAATATATCGAAAAATGACAGTGTACTTGTAAGTCAGACGACAGAGTAAACACTTCTCGTGGTGCGTTTGTGAATTATTTTTAATTTTTGTCTTAAATTTGGGTAGTAGTGGAAATTTTATATACACCATGGTGTTGGAGACATTTATAAACCTCGCACCTTATTCAGCTCGAGGCAAAGCCCCTCGCGAAATAATCTTGGTGCTCGGTCAATAATAATAGTCTTCACCACCTTGGTGTATAATATAATAAGTTCCGGAGATTGACAAAGGCATTTTTGCTTGAAATTCCTTATTATTCAGTTGCAAAATTGTACAGTCTACTCTAGACTTTTGAGTTACTTTGGTATAATTCAATATTTACTATGGTGTATAGTATATCTAAGAAACTGAAATGTATTATAATATAAAATTGGTATATTTTTATTTTTTTAATATTTTGTTGTTAATTTTTATCTTTTTATTTTAATTTTTTTAAATTTGTCGCTTTGTCCATAGAATTGTAATATTTTTCAAGGCAATAAAGCTTATGTCTCTCTCTCTCTCTTTAAAATAATTTGTCTTCGTATTCTGTGCATGTCCGATGCGTACCGATCAAGTAGTTCGGTGAACTCTCAAAAATCAAAGCAATGTAAAATAAAAAAAGAGAAAATAAAAGGGTATAATTTCGAAATATTCGGCGAATAAGTATTTGCAAATTACTACAAATTATGTTATAATTTGAATCTCGTGTGTTTTCCAAAAACGTTTAAACTAGAAAGATCCGGTTTTATTTGGAAATTTTGGTCATCTAAATATAGATCACTACACATATTACTACGAATATAAAACCTGTTGATTCGCGTTTTTTGAGACTTTCTTGAGCATTCTGTAGATTTTGTGATAACATTTTCGATAGACGGCAAAAGCAAAGGAAAAATCCGTTTGAGGGGAAACTTTAATGTGCTACCATTTGATTAACAATCATAAAAATTAAATTGGTAACTAACTACCTACTACTAGTTGCAATCAATCGTAATTTGAATTTGTTATTAATAGTTTTAAAAATTACCTGTAAATATCGAGACAAATACCTATTATCATAATAGTTTAAATTTGCAATGCAAATGAAACACTGGCAATTACATATATTTTCATACTTTAAAAATAACATTATTTTTCAATTCCGTTTGCTTAAAGGAGGTCACAAAAATGAAAAACCCATTAATTATCATACTATTACTTTTTATTGAACAATAAAAATATCTATAGGACAGTCGCCCTGATGAATCTGTCCATCCAAATAATTGTTCATCAGGGTGTCATTAGTGTCAACTTGTCGGACATGACCTATAGTTTGACATCAACACCACCTTTTTATAGGCACAGTTTTAAGAGGTTTTCAATCCGCAATTCAAGATAAGCCATAAAACATTCCAGAACAGCTGACTTTGACAGTTAGGCCATATTGGGTTGGGTCACACGATCAGCTGGAGTTGACGTTTGTGTGTTTTGACATGTGGCGTAAGTCAGATAGCTGTCAAAACTGATGACTAATCAAAGTCTAGCTGTAAACAATGAAAACTACAAAACTATAGTCCATATAATACCCTTCTTTATTTTCTTCAACTGTATTTACTGGCTAGAATCACAAAACCTTATTAAAGATCTTATATAGTATGTACAAAAAGTACGAGGAGTAATAAACCCTAATTAAGTATGCAAAACCTCTACAGGGAGCACCATGAAATTTTTGATAAATCTCTTACTTTAAATTACATTTCTTCCGTAAATCTAAAAACCAGGTAGATCGACCCCGTATTTGTTTCAGTTGTAGCAAAGTTTAGGGTTTCTTCATTGTTAAAGGATTAACAGATACGCAATAACGCAATGCAGTGGTGTGTATTTTGGGAAAAAAATACGTTTTAAATTATAATATAATAAAAAATGAAAAGAAATAATTATTGGAATACATTTATTACTTACATTTTATTCTATATCAGACTCGGAAGAGGAAGAATCGTTGTTGACATTAATAATAATAGGGTCGATTAAATCATCACAAATATTGTCAATTTTCCACATATTTGCCTCTACTTTGATAACATGCTCGATACAGTTTGTCCAATTTTCCTTACTAACATGACTTACAGCACTCTCAAACAATTTCACAACATCGTTTATTTTAAAAGTAGTATTTTTTTTCCAACTTCCCCCTTTACCTGAGCCCATATTAATTCTATGGGATTAAGTTCACAATGATAAGGGGGAAGTCGAAGAACTGATATACCACGAGAAGAAGCCATTTCTTCTACAATGTAGGTTTTGTATTTATTCTTGTTCATTTTTGCAGTTCTGTAAAGTTCTTTCCTTAGTGGATCTTTTGGAAACTTAATATTTTTCGAAATAAGCCACTCCAAAAGCTCTGCTTTACGCCAACGACTTGTGGGCAATGCTTCTCGTAACCGTGAATGGTAACTTGCGTTGTCCATAACAATAACAGCCCCTTTTGGAATCAGATCCAACATTTGAACAAACCATTCCTCGAAGACATCCCCATTCATATCTTCGTGATAGTCCCCCGTGCGTTTTGAAATAAAAGTTAATAATCCACCATCAACAAAACCTTCAGAACTTCCAACATGGACAATGATAAGTCTTTTTCCTTTTCCAGATGGTGGCTGCAAACCGTTCAATACAAAATGTACCTTACGGTATACCCTCTTAAAATATATTTTGGTACGTCTATGAAATCTACTTAAATGAATGATTTATTACTCCTTGTCCTCTCTATATAGACTATAAATAGTGGTTATTTCCCACCCTTCAATATCTGTCATCTTTTATCCTTAAATAAAATGGAAGTCTATGATTGTCTGATGAAATTTATACATAAATCAAAGGTACGTTTGTTTAACCCATATGTTGTTATTCCTAGCTTTCCGTGGCCTTATTTTTGTTTGAGACATATTAAAAAGTCTTGAAGGGCCCCTAGACAAGAAGCGTGTGACCCTGTTATATCCCTGTTGCCTGTTGTATCATTAGGTTTTTACGACTTTTTTTTCTTCTAGTATGTAGGCGTGAGTGAGATTTATTTTTTTCTTTTTGTTTATATAATTTTTTCCTGATACGACTGGCTGAATGACGTGAGTCCAAGCCAAAAAAAATAATACCCTTCTTGGTGTGCGTCATCGTTTGTGACGGCTTTTGGGTATGTTGTTTATTTGATTTGCTATTTTGACATATAGCTAACCTTAAATTTGATAAATAAAATCATCGGGATCGTATTCAGCCAAATTTGAAAAGGCTATGAAATTAATAATTACCAGCTTCTTTTTCCAACTGAAAATGCTGATGTTTTTTCGTGTATCTAGGCATATTTTTGAATTATTTAAATAAATATAACAATTAGATTAATATTCACTTTTCATAAATAATAAGACGTGGGACACATTGCCAACACGAAATGTACGCCTTCATCCTATTTTGAATTATGTAATTTCTCCCGAATCATAGGTCGCGCTTGGGATTTCGTTCCGACAAGTTGGCAAAGGGCTATATCCTCATAAACAACATTATTTCAACACAAATAAGTTTCCATTTTAATTTTCGTTTAACATATCTGATTTTATCAACCCTACAAAAGAAAATTCCATGTATTTGCATATGTGAACAATAAAAATATGAATCATTTATGGCATATTTGATGACGTTTTAGGTTACGTTAACAATTTAAATTTTGAAATATACGCATACAAACAATACCTAATAATTAAAAAAAAATGCTGAATAAAATAAAGGTATGTTTTATAAATCCATTGCATAATGAATATTGTTACGTACAATGCATTGTGTTATAGATTCGTTGGATTATTATCAATAAATGGGAAATGTAGTCTTAATAGTATTATAGATTACTTTTATTATTGAATAATAATAATTTGACATTAAATCTGTCACAAATTTCCAAGTAAAGTTATTTTCACGATTTAAGACCTGAGATGGGATAATGATATGCAATAAAGCCATAAAAGTATTAGCCGAGACATTTGGTTGGCGAATAATACATTATTACCTGAAAACTTGCGGACGATATTAAGCGTTTTCGATTATTTACTTTTGGCTGCTAGTAGCAGCTCGTAGTGACTGAATTATGTTCGTTTATTACCGGGCGTGACGTCTAGTCTTACCTTCCCCTTGCCCCTTATGCACATACACGGACATTAAATATTTGACGTTTGTCCGGTTTGACGTTTATTTAAAGGTTAAGATTGTGCCGATTACGATTTAATACGATTTAAACCTTACTTAAAATATCTAAATATGCAAAATTTTATCATCAAAAACATTATAATTGAAAACTGTTCTCCTAACAACACAGGAAATTAATTGGCATTGGCACATGTCAGCTGGTTTTGAGGATCCTAAAAAATCGTGTTCGATTTGCTCAAAAGTCGTGACGACTGAGGCGTCACGCACAAGTGCTTGAAGCCCAAATAAACGAAAGCATCAATTGCTATCGTCATAAGAGGACGGTTTCCAGACGCAATATCAGAGCGCACCCAAAGGGCGCTTGATATAGTGAGTGGTTGGTGTAGGGAGAAAGAACTGGCAATGTACCCCTACAAAACTACACTGGTACCGTTTACAAAAAAGAGAAAATTGCAAGGACTACAAAAGCCGCAGATTAACGGAGTGGAAATTCCATTTGCAAAAGAAGTTAAATACCTAGGGGTGATATTTGACCAAAAGCTCAACCAAGGCCACACACAAGGCCAGAATCGCCCTTGGAAGGTGCAGGCAAATGTGTGGAAATAATTGGGGATTAAATCCCAACATGACCAAATGGTTATAGACACAGGTTGTGAGGCCAATGATAACCTATGGATCAGTTGTCTGGTGGCCCAGGACACTGCAGATTGGGGCGCAGAGGCAGCTAAGTGGTATTCAAAGGCAGGCCTGCTTAAGTATCACAGGGGCCATGAAAACGACTCCGACTGCGGCCCTGGAGGTAAGAGGTAACAGTAAACCTACCACCACTGCATAATATCTTCATTCAAGGAAATGCAAGATCTGCTAGTCACAGATTATTAGAGGGACCTTCTCCGATAAGCCAAGAACACGGTAAGGTCTACAAAGAGCTATATGAAGAAATAAAGGCAGATCCAATACTGGGAATGCCAACGGATCAGATTGCCCCACAATATAGTTTTGAAAGCGACTATACAGTTTACATTCCAGAGAGAAAGGACTGGGAAGCAGGGCCTCCTATAACAGCGAATCTCAACTGGTACACTGATGGCTCGAAAACAGACTCCGGAGTAGGAGCCGGAATATATGGGGTACAAGAGAAGATCACGATCTCTCTAAGCCTAGGGAAACATGCTACTGTCTTTCAGGTAGAGGTAATGGCGGTGCAATGCTGTGCAGAAGAGTTGATAAAACAGGAGGTGGATAACCAAAAAATCGTCATCTACTCCGACAGCCAAGCAGCACTTAAGGCGATACGTTCATATAGGACAACATCAAATCTTATGTGGGAGTGTCGGAAGGCCCTAAACAGACTAGACAGTCATAATAGAGTGACCCTAGCCTGGGTACCAGGCCACCAAGGAATAAAAGGCAATGAAAAGGCTGATGAATTAGCCAAGCAGGGAGCAACGGAGGCCATGATAGGGACAGTACTGAATTGCAAAATGCCTAAGTAAAGAGAGCATCCACAAATAGATAAACAACCAGGCGTTGCGCTGGTGGTATGAAACCCCAGGACAAAGACACGCAAAATTATTCCTTAAAAGCCCTTCGACAAAACTGTCACACGACCTACTATGTCAAAGTCGAGAGGATGATGGTGGGAATGCTGACCGGACATTGTAGGCTGAGGAAACATATGCACACAATTGGCCTAGCAGATGACAGCCTATGCAGGTTCTGCCAGGAAGAAGACGAAACCGCGGAGCACATACTCTGTGAGTGCGAAGGCCTAGCAAGGGTGCGGTTTCACTTATTCGGAGAAGAAAAACCGAGGGCAGAGAGCTACGCAAAGGGGGCGGTATCCAGGCTATTAAGTCTAATAAAAAGAATAAACCTAGATATTGAGCTCCAAATATGGGGAGGATCTGCAAAGGTCGCAGTGGGATAGGACAAAGAGCCACTCCAATTCTAATCTAATCTAATCTAATCTATCTGAAAACTTTTGGGTCATTCTTATTACAAATACTTTATTTAATTTTTCATTTTCATCGGGTATAGTGCGGCTCTGCACTGTAAATCCGAAAAGTTTTATGGTTTTATTGCATCTCAAGCATAAGTCAAGTCAAGTCAGTTTCTTAGATCGTGAAAAGAACTATACAATTCCCCATTGTTAATGTCTCCATCGTATTTTGTAATAAAGCCTTTAACTTGAAGTAGGAGAACCAAATCTTTAATGATTGTTCAGATTGCTTCAAAATCATGTCAGTTTTTTCATAAATAATGTTTGTATAGTTTGTCTCAAAGTATATCGACTTCGCTTCTTCCGGCAATCAAAAAATGTATCTGCTAATTGCAATAAATCATAATATGTTAAAAATCATAAGTTTAATAAAAGTATAACCAGGCCCGTACTTGACTTGTCTTTTCACTCGACTGTTGTTGGGCTTCATTTAAGTAAAATTATTTTAAGAAAGTCGTGAATAGTCGTATTTAGATTATTGACATCAAAAGCGAAAACGACTTTGAGACAAACTATACCAAATATATATATTTACATTTCACTTGCTAAGAAAGTGACTAATGCTTTGCTTATCAGTTTTGTTAAAAAAATATCTCTTAGATAACATCATTCGCCGTATTTTTTAGTTGTTGTATTTAGGAGCACGTGACTATGAGTAAATATTTTTATTGTGAAATTCCTGTACTCCTATAACCGAAATGTAAATGTTTTGAATGTTTAAATCATACTTTTACTACAATCAAACAAATTTAATACATAACATGTTATCATTTCAGGTATATTCTATATTTATTTCTCTTATTTCTCGCTGGGTAAAAAATTACGATCTATTTTACTATTAAAAACTAAAATATCTGTTTTTAAATAACATATCAAAAACTTAAAATATTTTGTTAAAGAATATCTCCAAAATAATCTTACTTCCAACATTAGTAAACATTTAAATATCCTCAAAATTATCCAATCAAAAATAAAATTGTTATACAGGATGTAACAAAAATAAAGTCACATAAGTACGTATATTATTTGGCTCTAACTTTTTTCTATGTACATATTTGTAGTGAGGCAAGTTAAGTTCAATCTAATTATTTTTGTACCCAGGAAATGTGATTTAATTTATAAACTACCTTTTTGTTACACCCTGTATTTATTGTACACTCTATACATATTGCAATCTCCCTGATTTGCCTTAAATTTAAGTAATAAACAATTGTGTAAATAGAAATTATAAATTAATCAATATGTTTTTATACTTAATAATGACGTTTAAATATGTTTCGGATTCTCAATATCAAAACACTTTAGGTGCTATGCCGTAATATAACCGGAAAGGAAAGTGAATTGCTTGGTATTATTTCACGGTTTCTTGTTTACATTCGATAAACGTAGAATAAGTAAGAGCCGTAGGAGCTCAGATTCCTCTTATTTTGATATAACATACAAATAAAAAATTTAAATTGACATCTCGAAAACGGTGCATTATCTTTTAAATGTTGCATATTATAACAACATAAGTCAACAAATATCTGTCAAAATAACTGTCATGTTTAGTCAACTTATCGCCAAAGTTTCAGACCACAGAACCTAAACTGAATTTTCAAAATTGAATTAACTTTGGGGTGTCTACTCATATTAATGTTATCAATGAAACACAAACACACTTTAACACAAAGATTATATCGAAATTTTTAACACTCGTCAAGGAGTGATGACTATACAATATATTTATAAAATATAGAGTGTTCCTTTTAAAAGCGGCTACGTATCGAGAAAAAACTACGTGCACAGAATTTCAGTAGATTGTAAACCTTACCAAAAAAATATTTAGCACGCTGCTTGCTTTATTATTATTATCTATGAGATATAAAATATCCATGTTATTTAACAGACTTTCAGTTACTCCGTTTTTATTAAAAACTCATTGATTAACATAACAATTAGGTGAAAAATATAAAAGTTTACGCAAATTAAGAAAATACAATAATTATTATTAGAAGTTGTTATATCGTATATGAATTATGCAATATATATATATATATATTATTGCATTGTTTATGAAGTGCCTATTTAATTTTTTATGGTAGCAGTTTGCTAATGACTTGTTGTTTACGAATAATTTTTATATAATGCAACTTTCATGTATTTTTAAACATACATTATTTTTTTTTCAGGTAAGTCCCATCAATATTCACTGTTTTTTTATTGAGGAATGTAAGTATCTCAATTAAAGTTTTTAAAATTTTAAATATGCGATATTTAGTGTAATCAGCAATTTGCAAAAATGGTAAAAATATATATTTTTACTCGTTGGTTTCGTATTTATGTCTAGAAAAATATATCGAGCGCATTTATTTGTATATAAGAAATTTCAAAATTTATAGACAAATAAAAATGGTATTTCGTTTTTTGACAATATCTCGAAAAAGATCAACATTTTAAAAATAAAAAAAAATTTGAAGAGGAGGAAGTTTCCAAGTAAAAACTCCCGGAACTTTATCTCCATCTTCAAGTCATTTTGAGTCTTTTTGTGCCTCGTCTAAAGCAAACAGGTCACATTAAATAACTTTTTTAAGATATTAATAGTTAATTTGTCATTTTTTGCTAACTTATTATATTTTTTTTCTTGCCTTCAATGGCTTTAAAAAATCTCTATCTTCATATTGACTTTAGAAAGACTATAACTATTGATCTGTATGGGAAATATTTTTATTTTATCAGATCGGTAGAAAATCCAATCAAATCCTTCATCGTATGCCACGAAGGTTGAAACAAACTATGCTGCACCCTTATTAAAAGCCTTAAATCTTGAATTCTTTAGCAACTCATCAAGTTCTAAAAGTTTCGCGACACATATTACAATGTAATACCAGCTAGCGTCAGCGAACCCAATACGACATAGAGGTCGGTCGAACTACCCTCTTCACTAAATCACCCGTTTTTCTCATTTTCTCGCGTGAAACTTCTTTTCTTCTATGGCTGAACTCATAATTGCGTTTCACAGAGGCTTACTTTTTTTTGAAAATAGAAAAATAACAGTATGTACGACAGTTTGAGTTTTTTAAACTAAAATTTTCGGTCTTTTAGTATAAAATTACAAATAAGCGGTATATTTTTTATGAAAGTGTCTGTTTAGGTCGTTAAAAATAATTTACGGTTGTCATAGACGTATCTGTGATAAATAGCTGAATGGATTTTTAGTCAAAAACGTTGACAATTATGCATTATTAGTGATGAGCTAAGCAAGACTTGGTCTTGGTGTTTTTGATTTTAGAAAAAGGAGTCCACTCCCACCCAACGATGTTGATGTATTACTACATTGAGTAGATACTACTGCTGATACTAATAAAAGAAGTCGCCTTGGGGGGTCATTGCTCCTATCGCCCCCCCAAAAAAAAACGAGGCCCTTACTCCTATCCCCCCCAAAAAAAACGAGGCCCTTGACTACAATCGGAATTTTTAACTTAGTAAATACTGTATACTTTTTAAATGTAAAATGGCATATATTGATTGAAAAATATTTTTCAATTTTTGATCCAGTGGTATAGATTTGGAAGTATATGTTACCTTTCCCCTCCCATTTTTTACGCCACTGATTTTTGAAGCAATTTCTATTCAATTTTGTATTCCTCAATGGTTTTCACGTGAAAAACGAATAACCTTTACATATCAAAAAATTTGTAGTTTTCAAGATATTTAATGATTTCATGAAGTCTGCAAGATCACTATTCAATAATTAATTTAAAAAAAAAATTTCTTGTATTTTTTTTAATAACTACCAAGTACTTATCGTTGGAATATGTAACAGGAACTAATTTATGAAACAGCAATGCATCTAAAATATTCGTAGAAGATTGTTGAAAATATTTGTTCAAACTTGTGATTGTATTAATAAAAGAATTAAGCAGCCAACCAATTACAAGAGATATCCAAAATTTTGTCCCTTTACATTTATACATAATTTGCAACGTTTTCTCATCGAAAATCGCATACCTTGGAAAGACGGAAATAATTGCTATAGCTGCATGGATTCTTTCTATTTTTTTTTTTAAATAAAATCACAAGTTTGGACAAATATTATCAACAAACTTCTCCGAATGTTTTAGATGCATTGCTGTTTCATAAATTAGTTCCTGATACATATTCCAACCATAAGTACTTGGTAGTTATTGAAAAAATACAAGAACATCTTTTTTTTTAAATTAATTATTGAAAAGTGATCTTGCAAACTTAATGGAATCATTAAATATCTTAAGAACTACAAATTTTTTGATATGTAGGGGTTATCCGTTTTTCACGTGAAAACCATTGAGGAATACAAAATTGAATAAAAATTGCTTCAAAAATCAGTGGCGTAAAAAATGGGAGGGGAAAGGTAACATATTCTCCCAAATCTACACCACTGGATCAGAAATTGAAACATATTTTTTTATCAAAATATGCCCTCTTACATTTAATAACAACCTGCCAAATGTCGAATAATCAATTTATTCATCCATTTTAAAGTTATCGAGTTGGAACATTTAATTTTTTTAGACTTTAACACCCTGTACTTCGAATAGTAAATGTGCTGGACCCCTTAATCCTTATATCATGTTGTCCAATTTTACGAGAGTTATCTACATGCAAACGTTGTAAGTGTCATTTCAAAACACCCTGTATAATTATTGTTGATGGTCCTTTTCACCAGGAAAGGAAGTTTATCGGGTTTGAAACCTCCCGAAATCTTCAAAAGCAAACCAAACTTTTCGGAAGAGGTGAAATACCTTGGTATTACCCTCGACAGGAAACTAACATGGAACTCTCATCTACACAGCAGAGCAAAAAGAGCATATGTGGCTTATGAGCAGTGTCGGAGGACAGTGGGACGCACATAGGGTCTGTCACCCCGTGTGGTCACCTGGATCTACACTGCAATAATAAGACCCATGCTAACGTATGGAGCAATTGCATGGGGACCGAAGGTTCTACAAGCAACGGGCATCCAAAAATTATATCAAATACAGCGAATGGCTTGTTTAAACATTACAGGAGCCATGAGAACAACACCAACCGCAGCAATGGAACTAATTACTGGTCTGACCCCTCTGGACCTGTACGTCAAGGAGGTTGCGTTAATGGCCATGGTACGATTGCGCACGGCTGGTGTAAACCCCGAAGTAGGAGTGGGCCAATTGAGGTTAAGCCTATGACAGGAAGCGCTTACTGCGCTACCTCTGCTGCAGACAGCCAATGATGCAATTGAACCCAGGTTTTTGTTTAACAAACCCTACAAAATACAAATAAAACAAAACACAGAGCCAGATGCTGCAAATGCAATACACATATATACAGATGGTTCAAAAATGAAAGAAGGCTCAGGATGTGGAGTTTACTCGAGAGCACTAAGCCTTAAGATTAAGTGGGGAATGGGAAACAATACCAGCGTGGTTCAAACAGAACTGGCTGGTATCTCAATTGCCACAAAAGAACTAACCAGAAGAGGAATTTCTGGCAAAAACATAATAATCTGCACTGATAGTAGACAAGCACTATTAGCCTTGAACAGACAACGTGTTATATCGAGGCTAGTACTAGAGTGCCACCAAGATTTAGCTGCCGCCTCGACAGATAGCAATATTTTCCTGCGGTGGGTTAAAGGGCACGATAGGAGTAAAGGAAATCGCATTGCTGATTCTTTAGCAAGGGAAGCCGCTGGACTAAAAATTCTAGGACCCAGTGACACCTACGGCCTAACGACTTCGACAATTGCGGAACTTGCCAAACGTTACACCCATGCTCAATCTCTTAAGAGATGGGATGGAATCAAAGGATGGGAAGCTGGCGCCGAAGAAATATTTGGCGATGACCAGGAAAAACCTACGTTTAACAGTAGGATTTCTGACTGGTCACTGTCAACTAAGGAAACACCTCCATACTAAGGGGCTAGTGGACACACCTCTATGCAGGATGTGTGAACAGGAAGATGAAACTGTCAGGCATGTCCTATGCGAGTGTCCGGAGTTATCGTCAATAAGAGAGTGTGTGTTCGGTGAGTCTTGGCCTACACCTGCCGATATAAAGGAGATGTCTCCTAGTGACCTGTCCACCTGAGAAGGACAGGATGGACAATGACCTAGGAGGACAACTCCTCGGGAGAATGTACAATGGGTCACATGTGGCCTAAGTGCTGTGAGCCTTCACACTCACCCTCCCTACTCTACAGATACAGAATTATTGTTGATATTGGGAACCAGAAGTCACGAATATAAATCATAATTTTAACATTATGGATGATTCAAGATATGTGTATGATTATTCTATTGATTAAATTGTTGTCCATTTTCTTCATATCATATCTTTTATTGTCACGTTAGTTCGAATGTATGTATGTACATTAAAATTTTTGTGTTCGTACTTTGCACACGTGAGTCCGTAAACTCGCAATTAACACGCAGTATTATTGACAAAACTTGTTATTTTTAAATATGGTAGGAAACTGGAAATTAAACCAAAGTAAAACTCTTTGACTCTCCATATCAGTCTGTCAATTCTCTTCGACTATATAATACTATAAATATATTATATTTCTGTTGTGAAATTTGTCAATAACAAATTTTATTTAAATAAACTAACAAAGTTTATCTTTTTATATGAATCGGGCTAAATAGATTTCGTTGTTTACCAATAAATTAATAGTTGACGACGTGCTGTTTTTATCAATCTCTCTCCATTATTAAACAAAGGAATCATTACTTTATTAACTGCCTTTTTTTATCAATATCACTCATTACGATTATAATAATAGTTATTGCACCTGATGGAAAATTCTTTTAGTCACAATACTGATAACTAAAGTGCATTATATATTTATTACATAGAAAATATAAACAAATTAAAGAGCTGACCTATGCTAGAGATAACTTTAACACATGTAACTTTATGAAAAATTAACATATCTCTAAGGTTAAATGGAATAACGTTATAATAATGTCGTACGTCACTGGATGTCGGAATTTATATGAAATTGTTATCACGACATACACGTTTAAAGACTAAAATACGCAAATTGTTTTTTTTTATCTAAAGAACGATTATCGTAATTTGTTATTTTGATAGTGATTTATTTCAACTATTTTTCTTTACTTTAACCGATAACATTTTTTTTGTTGTTGCACAGCCACAACTAATTTTTTTGGTTTCAATACTTACCAGTCTTCTCTACCAGCAATATTGCTCTCATTTTCAAATATGACTCCTCTAAATTTAACTTTTTTCAAGAAAATTACACAAATTTCATAAATGTTTCAATGAATGTCTTGGAAATTGAACCATTCAGTTCTTAACAAAAATGTTTTCGACATCAAAAATGTTCAAAATGTATAAAGGAGTTTTTCAGGACGAGAAATTGACTGACCCAGTGTATTTTTGTATAAAATGGTTTTTTCGCCATCAAATAGAGTCATGAAATTTTCGAAAATCTACTTTTTAAAACAAAAGATGCTCATAACTCGACTAATTGGAAAGATAGAACGTTCTAGTCTTTACCAATCGATTCACGGGAAAATTTTCCATAAGTCAGTGCATTTTGAGTTGATAATTCCGAGCAATAAGGACGTTAGCAGAAATCGCGAAATATTTCCATATCTACCATTTGCTGAAAATTTGTCTTGAAAGGTTTTTTGGGACGAGTAATTGACTGGCACAGCCACTACTCTACTATTTCCCAAACTCACACCCACTCTCTACTCTTATGGTATGATATTATAGTGTATAATTTTTTGGTTTCAAAGGAGCATCGTTCCGAAGGATAATGTTCAAACTGTTCGAATCATCATTGGCCACGAAAGTAGTAACCAAATGTCACATTATTGTGAACAAAATGTGTTTGTTATAATAAAGAATTCATGTAAAATTTCATGGAGACTAGATATATAAACAATCGAAACTATAGTCTATTTTTATGTAAGAGAGAGTAATAAAACCTAATTTCTAATGCAAAACTTACTACGGTCATTTTGAATATTATTACAGAAAAATTGAAATGTACCTGAGCTAATACATGTTTTCGCTCTTTCATAATTGGCTGAAAGAGGCTTGGACAGGCCAAAAGCCCTGTGTATTAAAGATTACATAGCCGCACCGTAAGATTATTTGCCAATGAAGGTATGAAATTTTGTATTATTTTAATTCCAAGAATCTCTTACTATAATCGAATCATTTTGTATTCTTAACAGTTTACTAAAAGCATAGAGATACTAAAGATAGAGGCGAGAAGGCTAGAACCCGTCAGCCTGTAACAGAGAGATAGAAAGTCAAAGGTTCTGGTTGACTTTTTCTAACGGCGCGCATGCTATAGACACAAACAACGACAGAAAACCATAGGATACTCTTTCTCTCTTATCGGATTTAAGACGTTCATTCCCACTTTTTTTTTCTTTTTTTTGTGTGTGTTTTTGGGAGCCGTTCTGATGCTGGGAGCACTGCAGCCTGTTGGCTTATTGTACTATTCTCCCACATTTATTCCACCCATCCAGTTATCCCCGTTTACCTTCGAGTAGACGATATAGGTCCATTGGTTGTGTGCCACATACTTCGGGTGGCACATTGGCTTCTCCGAAGTTTGTTTGTCTCCTCGAGTCCAGCGCCTCAGTCAGATAAGATATGGGTTACGGTCTCGGTCTCCACGCCACAAAGTCTGCAGCTGAGGTCCCCGTTATATAACCCTATTTTATGCACGTGATCTTTTACCGGGGTATGACCCGTTAAATAACCTGTAATAATTCTTTGCTTATTCCTACTGATATTCAGTAGTTCTTCGGCCCATTTTACACATGTGTCACCTATGAAGGTTTTACTGTGTACCTCCTTTGGAGTGTTCCTCCACTGAAGTCTATGTTGGCTTTGTACCCTCGGACTACCTTCTTGTGGTCCCAAGAGCTGGTTCTGGTCCAACATATACTGTTGCTGAACCTCTTCTCGCGAGTTCATCAGCTTGTTCATTTCCAGAAATACCGTTATGTCCCGGCATCCACACTAATCTTACTTTAATGTGGTCTGCTATAGTTCATTTAGTTCTTTCTGGCATTCTTCTACCAGTCTTTATGTTACCTTGTGGCTGTTTAAAGCTGCAAGGGCTGCCTGGCTGTCAGTTAGTATGTTGCCTCCAACGGCCTTTTGGCTTGTTGCCTCTATCTGTAGTATCTCTATGACTAAAAGTCGTTTAGCTGCAATTGCAAGGTGCAGTTTATTGTGAATTCTAGTAAAATAAATTGCAAACCTTTCTTGTACGCCATTCGTTTGTTAACATCTGATGATACTCTTAACCTTAATAACAATATAATTACAGAGAGAACGTGGAGCATATCCTGTAGGATTAGTAAATTATATACAAGTAATTTCACACAGCAAATACAAAACGAGTAATTTAAAACGGTTCACACGTATTCCGATAAGTAATAGCGTAGTGATTGTGAGTGAGGAATGACCATAGCATTTTATTAACTTCTACATTTTATTTTGTTTATTTTTGTATGAATAAAGATAATCTGTA